>QMIH01000025.1:25037-38578 GCA_003987875.1 Clarias batrachus | reverse complement strand
AGTGTTTCCGTTTGTGCGTGCAGGCGCCGTGTGTGTGTGTGGAATTAGCCCCTTCCCTCGCCTCGTTTTACACAGTAACACTCCTCCTCCCTCTCCCCACCTCGCTTTTTAAGATTCACAACAAACACACACACACACAACGGAAACACCGTTTAACAAGGTGAGASAGTGACGCTCGGTGTCAAAATAAGAGTCGCATGTGTGAAGCATGATACTCGGTGCTTGTAAACTAATACTTGCTCGGTTTCCAAATAAAAAATTATTAAAAATCTTTGCTCGGTTTGCGGGACACTCGTAAACCACGTTACTCGCAATCCAAGGTTCCACTGTATTTGTAGTTTGTTCATGATCATGGACAGTTTGGGAAATGTTTGAGGTGTTTTAAAAATCGTTCAGGTCTTTCTCATCTTCCTCTTGACAGTATACCATTGATTTCCTTTTCGGTTCTKGTCAGGCGAATTGACAAGCCAGTCAAGCACAGTAATATCATGGTAAGAAAATCATTTTTTTTTTTAGAAAATGGTATTTTTGTAACTGAAGGCAGGTGCTAAGTTCTACTGKATAGGAAAATCAGCATCTCCATGAAGCTTGTCCCCAGATGGAAGCATGAGGTGCCCTAAAATCTCCTGGAAGACAGCGGAATTGACTTTGGACTTGATACAATTCAGTGGACCAACACCAGCGGATAATATGGAGCCCAAGATCATTATTGTCTCACGCTGAACTTCAAGCAGCTTGGATTCTGTGGCTCCCAAAAGAAATGTAAAATTTACTTTCACCTGGAAAGAAGACTTTGTACCACTGGGAAACCATCCAGTTCTTTTTTCTCCTTAGCCCAGGTAAAACACTTCTGGCGTTGTCTATGGTTCAGGAGTGGCTTGATACTAGGGATTCAACAGTTGTAGCCTATTTCCTGAGGATGTCTGTGCATGGTGGCTCTTGATGCACTGACTCCAGCCTCATTCCACTCCTAGTGAAGCTTTCCAATGGTCTCGAATTGGCTTTGCTTGACAATCGTTTTAACATCCCTGTTGCTTCTGCACCTTTTCATACCACGCGTTTACCTTACAGTCAACTTCTTCTGGTCAACTGTCAAATCAGCAGTCTTTCTCATATCATAATCACTAAAATTACACCCCCCCAAAAAAAAAAAGACTTATCTGATTTTATGTGTAATGAATCAAAATTTTGAAGTAAATCACATTATTCTAATTAACTGAGATTTTATTGTKTAATTATATATAAGGTAAAAGTGAACTTATGAGTGTTTAACATTGTATTACAGATATTTTTTTTTTTATTTAACTGAAACTCATGAATATGAACATATCATGTACAGTATACAATTTTTTGTTGTTGTTAATTCTATCATCAATACATCTGCATTACTTATGTAATAAGAATTTTATATTGTGCTCTTCTGGAATTTCAATATTAAAGATTAAATAAAACTGTTAGCAAGATGCATGGGAATGAAAGCAAGAGTGTTAGGAGAGAAAATAAATAAAAGGACAGAAGGTGAGAAAAGTATGTACTCTGATGCCTGGTGAGGAAGACACACTTTGTATAAAAATGATGAATACGTTTAATATACAGGGCATTCAAATGTGTGTGTGCGTGTGTGTGTTTGAGTTTTAAGAGAGAGAGAAATTTCAAAACCCAATATTGAATTAAATTGACAGCTTCCCACACATAGCAATATATCCAAATGATATCACACACACACACACACACACACATGCACGCACACACAACACACACCTTTTTTCCTCTMYTACACAGTTAAACCTCTGTCTTTATACATGTTGGAACCCATAGAGAATAACACAGGCACAAACTCAACTCCTTTCGCGTACATACGCACACACGGACACACATACACCCATGAGCGTAGTTCTCCCTCAAGGGAAACATACACGCCTGCACAAATAGTCTGTTCCTCTGAGTGTAAACAACAAAGMGCGTGCTTCTATTTGATGAGTCATGATCAGGAAGCACTGTTCTGTTTGATTTCTGTCCTCTTCTAAACTGCATGTATTAACAGGACAGGCTGGAACAGTTTGATGAAGGGGAGAGAGAGAGAGAGAGAGAGAGAGAGAGAGAATGAGTGACAGTATTGGACATATAGATTTTTAACTGTTGTTCATTTCTTGTGCTTTTAGTTCTTTTAATTTCTCTTCTCCATCAATACCATTATTATTGGTCCCAAAAATGTGCTTTTTCCTATTTCCATTTAATACCAAATTTTCCCCAAATGGTACTTTTTTGGGGTGGCACAGTGGCCTCGCCCCTTCAGGGACAGTTTTCGATTCCTGCCTCAGGTTTGTGTGTGTGTGGAATTTGCCTGTTTTCCTCAAGCTTGGTGGGTTTCCTCCAGGTACTCGGAATTCCTCCAACAGTTCAAAGACATGCAGATGAGGTTAACTAGCATTTCCAAACTGCCCATAGTGTGTGTGTCTGCGTGTGTCTGTGTGTGTGTGTGTGTGTGCCCTGCAGGATAGGATAGGCTCCATACCCCTGTGACCCTGTACACAAGATGAGCAGTATAGAAGATGAAGATGAATGTTTTTTTCGTGGCTCTTGCTCATGATTTGTAATGTAATGGTGTTGGAGTCAGGCCTATCAGCGTTGCCAGCTGTTTCAATTTTTAGACATTTAAAAGTAATTTCTCAGAATTTCTCAAATGAAACACATACATATTGTCTGTATAGATGTTTCTGTGGCTGTTCTAAAACAGCTAAGAAAGATATATGTATATTTTTTTAAAAATCRAGTTCAAACCAAAATTGGGCTTATTTTTGTACACTTTTGGCTACTTTACCAAGGAACCAAAAAACAGGTTTTTTAAAAAATTTTGTTTCTTTTTCTTTAAACATTAATAAATTTATTTATTTATTTATTTTACAATTTTCAGTCTAACTGTCCACAAATCAAACCTCAGACGTTGAAGATTTCAGATAAGCAGTTGCTTTACRYATAATTTTATATCCCAATTTCACGCTTTGTTGTCTTTTCGGCTGCTCCGTTTAGGGGTCGCCACTGTGAAAATCTTTTCTGCGTATTTTGATTCGGTGGAGATATTTGACACCAGATGCCGTTCCTGACTCTTGAAGCATTCAGGCTTGGGACCAACACTATGGCTACCTACCATACCACAGGCAGGGATGCTCCTTCTCCAGCAACCCCATCCACCAGCGCCCCTAGTGGCCGAATTCATGTCATTGCTATTAAACACAGAAAGCGCTGCTACAAAGCGAAGAAAGACGGCCGCTCGTGGATAGCTACAAGTATGTACTGGCCATGGAGACATGTGAACAAAACACTTCAGCTCMCTTTGAGGAATGTTTCTGTTTACATAACCTCACTCTATCGCTACATGCCCAGGTCGGGCTGATTGATCGCATGGCCAGAACGTAGTAATTCTGAAGAATTTGAAGAATGCCCCTTTCTACCTAACCCCATTATTAAATCTGTAATAAAATAAATGTGTGATTATGCTATTTAATCAATCTTTTATTGCCAGATTCAATTCAATATGTTGACGGGGTCAAACTTTTATTCAGAATCGAATTAAACTTTTAAATTATTTGGGTAAACTTACAAATGCTAAATGCAAATTGCTTCTGAAAAATACTTATCACTTCTTCTCCATGTTCTTTAGAGTTTATGTGTGGTTGGTGCGTTACTGTGACCCACTGGAATGGAAAGTGGAGCAGAAGAGAGAAAAGTGACTGGAGAAAAAGATTATGTTTTGTACAAAAACTGACATTTAAACAAACAAACAAATTCCACAGCTGATTAGATACTTCTATCCGCAATTAACGTCAGTGATATTGAATCAAATGAAAAATGTGCAATGCCTAAAAAAATCTAATCGGCATTCTTGCTTTGACTCAGAGCTCAAACGTCATATTGGTGATATAAACGAAATGTAGTCATCGTCATAAACGCATGTATGATGCAACACACAATAATGATGCACTGATTTAGCAGCTGTGCATTGGTAGCGATTGATATTCGTCTTGTTGACTGGCATCGGCCTATTGGTAAAATAAGATGACTTCCACCAATGGCAGTGGTCAATGTTTATTAGTTGCGTCGAATGTTGCAGGCTAATCGTCATGTCAGTTGTTCGCAACTCGACCTGAACAACAGTAGCCTACTCAGTTAATGTTTCAGGAAAAATCCAGTAGGTGGCGCTATAATACCTCTCATAATGGTGATGACGCGTACTGTTGCAATGCGTTTTCAAGTCAAAGSAAATATCAGCCATGTGGGAGTTTCTTACAGCCTCTGAGTATGATCAGAGATATACAGTTTGTAATATATGGTTCAGTGACATTTCAATTGGAAGCTGCTACAAGCAAGAATTTTATATTTTGTTTCTCTAATTGCTTTTGCATGTGTATTTAATTTATGGCTGATTTATGGCAAAAATATTTTTGTATATTGGGCTATGTAAGTACTGAAAAACTTTTTGTATAGAAGTCCAAACAAGCTTTTAAAACACTTCACAAATACAAATCTATTGTGTGACAGAAGGTTTCATATATTTGTATAAATTAATTTGTGCTGACTCGAGGATGAGAAGTGTGATTGTTTTAAAACAGTTTGAGTTTTATGTGAAAATGTCTTTGTTTCTCTGGGACATATGAAGCCCCTTTGGTGACATTGAGGGGGAAAAAAATTTTGTGGCCACAACTTGCTAAGGCATCAGAATCAGAACAAAGGCGTGAGAACAAAATGGTATAATCCATGGCCATGAGATATTATATTGTGGCCACGACTTAATAACCTCATAGGATTTTGCCATGTGGGTATGATACGATATGATAAGATACTCTGTAGGTATAGATAAATGATTACCTTTAAATACTGACATGTAGCACAACATGTCATGGCCACAACATACGATCTCGCGTTAGATACGAGATAGTATTATACCATTTTGTATAATACTACAGTATATAATGCATTATACTATTTTGTTCTCACGCCTTAGTAAGTAGTGGCCACAGAATTTTTTCCCCCTCAACGTCACCAAAAGGTAAGTCATGGCCACAAAATAGTATCTCATTCCCACACCTTAGTAAGTCGTGGCCACTACATAGTGTCTCATTCCCACAACTTAGTAAGTCATGGTCATAACATAGTATCTCATTCCCACAACTTAGTAAGTCATGGTCACAACATAGTATCTTATTCCCACACGTAAGTAAGTCGTGGCTACAACATGGTATTTTATTTCCACACCTTAGTAAGTTGTGGCCACAACATAGTATCTCATTCTCACACCTTCATAAGTCATAGCCACAACATAGTATCTCATTCCCACAACGTAGTAAGTCATGGCCACAACATACTGTAGTATTTCACTCTCACACCTTAGTAGTTGTGGCCAAAACATAGTAYTTCACAAGCAATAATCAAATATCGACATAAAAAAGTTGCTGTTACTTTGACCACTCTAGTCATCTTTCAGCTTGGTGGAAATTAAAGCAGAACCCAGAGTCCTTTTATGTCCTGTTTAGATCACTCTTTGGTTATTAAATTCACAGCTAAAAGAGACCACTGGACTCCAGACCCTATTCAACCAAAGGCACAAGCAGACAGTGGCACACTCGCAAGCACACACACACACACACACACACACACTCACACACACATACATACATACATACATACATACACAAAAAAGCCTCAAAGACATGCACTGGATGAAACTGAAGCAAGTGAAAAGCCATTGTTAAAAGGGCAAGTTGTCAGCTCACTGTTCAATACTAACACAATTAGCGAGGCTTTCCCAATAATGGACAGCTTCGACCACCGCGGCTCAGATCTATAGGCTCGGCCATCTCAGCCATTAGGCAGAAAAGTTATCAGTATGCTGCGAGAGAGCCAGTAAGTCACAGTGACTCAGTGAGGGTTGGGGGAAGGAGGACGAGGCTGACAGATGGAAATGCGAAGCACACATTAAATAAGAGTGTTACTGTGCCATTTACACCAGACCGAAGGATCGTTCATGACAGTCGAAAATAAGGTTAACAACCTGTCATGTTCTACATTGCAGCCCAAACATACTAGGTCCTGCTGTTTTCTTCTATTAAATATGCACATTATATATTAATAAACAATGGCTCGGGGGTACTTTTCCTGCTTTCCTGATGTCAAGTATCAGGACATGTCCATCTGATTAACTATAACAGTACAGTAACAAAAGGGAGCCTCCTCTTGTGTATGCATATTACATTCAAGGTTCAGTGGGTTCATGTCAATTGATTAGGCAAGAGGTAATACATTTACCGAGCATAATTAAAATAGCGGAATATGCAAATCTCGCGATATTGCCACACCTTAGTGTTTTGCTAACCTTTTAGGAAGTACTATCACTAACAATGCTGTAAGATACCTTAACTTGAGACAATTTTTAGGAGTGAGGTAGAAATGAGTTAATTATAATAATTGAATCTATACTGCCCAGCCAAAAAGTCACCACGCGGATTTAAATAAGCTAAGAGTTAATAGCCTTCCATTGGATGATTACYGCAGTGATTAATATGGTTCAGCTGGCAACAAGTTATTTAACCCTAACTGATGCTGTCAGGAGCTTCTTGTTCCTTAAACAACCATGTCACAAGACGTTTCTTGTGGTCGGAGCAAAGATGTTACTTTGTTTGAGGACGGTCATATTATTGGCCTGCGTCAAGCTAAGAGAAGAAAATAACTAAGGAGATTGTTGAAAATACTAACACTGTTAAATGCATTATTAAAGCCTGGAAGGATAGTGGTGAACCATCATCTTCACGGAAACATGGTTGCAAAAACATCCTGAATGTGTAATGGGAGATCACTTAAACACTTAGAGAAATCAAATCATGAAAAACAACAGTAGAACTCACAGCTATGCTTAATAGTGAAATTAAGAACATTTCCATGCATACAATGTGAAGAGAACTCAAGGGATTGGGACTAAACAGCTGTGTAACCTTAAGAAAACCACAAGGGGTTTTACTATTATGACCAAAAAATGAAGTCAGCTGATGAACTGAATGTACTGAATGACCAGTTTTATCAGCAATGGACTTTTTCTTCTCTTATGGCACGTTCAAATCTCAAGATGACGATGACAGGATTCTTTGGCCTCAAATTGTGAGAATGGTTCAGGGAGCATGAGACATCAATTTCACACATGGATTGGCCACTAGAGAGTCCAGAATGCTACAGTATTAGGAATCTTTAGGATGTGTTGAAGGCTTTAAGTGGTCTGACTCTCCCATCATCAATGCAAGATCACGGTGAGAAATGAATGCAACTCTGGACAGAAATTTACGATAAGCGACACTGCATAAGCTTATCAAAGCAATGCCATGGTCATAATCAAAACAAAGGGCAGGCCAAAGAAATACAGTGGAACCTTGGATAACGAGCATAATTCGTTCCGAAATCGGCCTCGTATTCCAAAACACTCGTAAACACTTGCAAACCTTCCCATAAGAAATAATGAAAAACTCAAATAATTCGTTCCATAGTGCAAAAAAATAAATACAGAAAAATAATGAATACAACATATAAAGTAAAAATAAAACAAATTAACCTGCACTTTACCTTTAAAAAAAAGTTAAAGTAAATCCCAACAGATAAGTGTTTCTGTTTGTGCGCGCAGACGCAGTGTATGTGTGTGTGTGTGTGTGTGTGTGTGGAATTAGCCCCTTCCCTCGCCTCGTCTTACACAGTAAAACTCCTCCTCCCTCCCCCCACCTCGCTTTTTAAGTTTCACAACAAACATAACAGAAACACTGTTTTAACAGGAAAATAAGAAATCTCTCTAATAACACTAACGGAGTGCAGACTAACGGAATCACTGCTGTAAAGTATAAAAAAAACAAACAAATGAACCAGCACCTTACCTTTGAAAAGAATCGCGACAGAGCAGAGATTCTGTGTAGAGCAGAGTGTGTGTGTCTGTGTGAAGCCGGGGAGGGGGTGGGGGTATAAAGGCGAGAGAGTGTGTGTGTGTCGGTGTCAAAAAACTCGGCACTCGTAAACCAAGACATGCTCGTTTTTCAAGTCAAAATTTATTATTAAAACATTTGCTCGTCTTGCGGAACACTCGTGAACTGAGTTACTTGCAATCCGAGGTTCCACTGTATTAGAGAATGTACGTTTTTTTTTAGCCAAGCAGTGTATATAAAATTATCTTCAGGTCCACTTTGTTATTCTTTCAACAAAATCAGGTGGTCATCTTATAGCTTTTCTTGATTCTCCCTCATTTATATGATCAATTTASTTATTGTTAATTGTGTAGCATATATGTATTATAGACCTATTAAACAGCATTGTAGAAAACACTTTCRTTTAGAAACCATTCAGAAATGTATAGACTGTTGCGAGTAATACGCATGCAGTTCTTTCAGCAGATTTGTCTTAGGATTTAGCTTTCTTTTCTAGCTCCGCTAACACTGCAGTACAAATAATGATTCAATCAGCTGATCATGGTACAGGTGCTTTCTCATTTCTTTCAATTTTCCCCTCCTTGTTTCCTTTCCTTGCCGTTTCTACTCAAAAGGAAACAAGGACACGAGGAATCGAGGACAAACAAATTTGCGGCAAATTACCTGTTCTTGTGCACTGAAGTGTTACGCTGAAGAGGATATAACAAATGCATTAACACTGAATGGTGTCAAAGTCACTCGTCATTGGTCAGAAGATGTGAATTGATTTTAAATAGTCCTGGCTGCAAGTCAAGGCCACAAATCACTCTAATAGGAAATCAATTCTATAGAAACAACTCATTCACAGGTACCTGTACAGTAGATATGGCACATAAAGACACATGATTGATGACATTGTGATGTTTGCTGTGACCCTCCAGTATCATATCTGTGCTTTATAGCTGTTTATACAACAGTTAGTTCAGACCGAGTGATCTGAGTGGATGGGAGGATTTTCCCAAGCCATGATAAGGGACAATAACAGCACTTGGATGTTTAACTTCATGTATCACTCCACATCACAGGTCCACTAATTGGTAATTATACTAAATGTCAGTCGAAGCATGTGTTAAAGTAGGTCATTCAAAGTCATTCAATGTCTTCATGTTGATTTATTTAACCTAGCTTCTAACAAGCTACTAACACAAGGCTGAATCCCAAATCCCATTGTAACCGTTTTGTGGATCAAGTGATTGTACACCCTACATTCCATTTAACGCTATTTGGGATGCAAGACGGACATTAACTGATCTGATGATCTAAAAACACATAATTTCATAAAAAGAGCATCATACCAACAGTCAACCAGTGGTAGTTTGATGGTCTGGGGCTGCTTTGCAGCTTTAGGACCTGAATGATGTGTCATAATTGACTGAACCATGAGTTCTGCGCTCTACTAGAAAGGAGAAGGAAAATGTCCGCTCATCAGTTTGTGACTGAAAGCTTAAGCGCACTTGAATCGTGGAGCAGGACAATGATCCGAAACACACCAGCAGAAGGAGCGCATAGCGCTGTCCTGTGAGTGTGTTACGCCGCCCCCAACAGTGCGAGAGCGAACAGATCGAAAAGATGCGGTCGGCTGGTGATAATCTTCGGCCCTCCCGACTGAGTGGTAGTAGTAGCTAATGTTAATGTGGTAGCCCTCTAGTGACGGGGAGCAATTGGACACGACTAAATTAGGGAGAAAATTAGAAAAATATAAATATATATAGCAAAATATAGCTGTTGTAACAAAAGTAACAGGAGCTAGCTAATTTCTCACAACATTTAGCATTATGATACATGGATAAAATATACAATGTCCTATTTTGAAATAAATCAAAAGTTGCTTACATTGGCATAAAAGGAATAAAGCATTATGGAACGGCTTTTTAATAAGTAATAATAATCAGCTTTTGAGCAGAAACACCTTACGCCAAATGCGTAAACGTTAGTGCTATAATCTACTGTATATACGATTCAAACTTTCTTACTCGTCCAAATATTGAATTTGAAATGGTGAATTAGAATTTTTCATGTGACGCTCCAATAAAAAGTCTTTCGCATATGAAGCAGCTTTGCATCCTTGCCTCTTTTCTCCTTGATTCCTTTGATACAACTTTAAAGATGATGGGATTTCAATCGGTCAAAGACTGAGAGACGTGTTAGGTCCATTGTAAAGTGGTTGGAAGCGTCTGCTCTCTAGGGGTGAAAATTAAAGGACTTTTTCCCCCCCAAACAATCACTGACAAGAACAAGTACTGAAATTTAATAAGAAAGAAACGACCTTTTGGAAGCTGCAGGACGCTCAGGACCTAGTGTGATTTATTTATTTATTTAYTGAAAGTTACAGAGCTAAACAGGTGAATGCATAAAATATGCACTTATGCCTTAAGGAGCAATAAAAATGTGACATTCAGTTACTGTATTTTACTTACAATTTACTGCCACTAAATTATCACATTGTTTTTAAAGTCCACCTGTTGCCATGGTGATTTTTTTTTTTCCATTCAGCAAAAAAAACTGTACAAAAATGTGTATTGGTTTCTAAGGGAAATATTGAAAGGCTGTGTCACAAAAATTTAGGCTTTCTATAGTTTCAGCTAGAAACAACCTGTAACTTCCAAGTATCCTACCTAGGGTTCTTCACAATGCATGACTGGATTATACAAAGCGAGGTGCTAGGCATGTCAGATGGGTCAGATGGTAAGATCATATACTCTAAGTGAATGTAAATAAAATGTGTAGCCTGTTGTGAGGTCTATTATTATGTATTAATCCTACACCTCCTTCCTATTGGTGGTACTTTGCACACTGAGGTTTTAATCAAAAATTATTGACACTGCGAGAACGTCAGCCATGTTGTCACATCAACTGCTAATGAGTGTGTCTTAACTCATCGTAAAATCTAAAACTATGCAGCAAAAATTTCCCATATGCAACCATTTTAGATTTTTTTAATTTACAAAAAAACAAAAAACAAACAAAACAAAAAAACAAATAAACAGCACGGCACAAGCTATGCAATTTTACCTCGGAGTACCATCGARATAACTTGTTGCAATATTGTTTTTTCTTGTCCTTTTTTAAAATTTCTTTCCAGTTATAATTTTCTCTTACAGATTGTAATATATTGCTTCATACTTGAACTTAATGTACGCCTCGAACTAAGCTAGCCGTGGGCATTTTAATAACAGTGCATAGATTCTGGAAAGTAAAGTGTCCATCAGTTGGTCCCTTTAGTGATACATTTTTTTTTTTTATCACTTCAATTTGAAACGACCGTACAAATGGTACCCAAGGGCATTCCTGCTTTCTCATCATCTCCTCTCCTCTCTCCCAACCCCCTCACGTTACCGCACTTTCTTTCTCTCTCTCATTCTCTACTTGTCTTTCTTTCTCAACAACTTCTTCTGGTCTCGCAATCTCTTTCTCTCTTTCAAAATAGCTATTTCACTATTTTGCTTTCTGATTCTTGCAATCTGACTCCTCTCCAGGTTTCTGTTTGTTTCTCAGTTTCTCTGCTTCCCATCCACCAGGCTCTCTCTCTCTCTCTCTCTCTCTCTCTCTCTCTGTGTCTTCTAACTATCCTATAATGAGCAGGGTCACTGTGCTAACAGGGACTCTCCCTGTGCCAGAAGCATGCCGAGAGGTCCGAGGCCATGTGACAGGAAAACTGGCTCACAATGAAATGGAACACTTTCTCACAGGAAATGTGATTACGGTCCTTAATTGTCACTGGTACTCAGCTTAATTGGTTTTTCAATGCTCGGCTCTTGACACCAGTGCTTTCCGAGTGAGGAGTCACTGTTTTATAAGTGTCTGTTTAGGTTGGAGAAGGTTTCACATGGACACTGACACTGGGGTGCTGTTTTTCCATCTCGGCACTTCTATATTTAGATGCAGTGTTTTCCACATACTTTTGCTAAAAAAAAAAAAAAAAAGATTTCTAACTGCGTGCCTACTCAAATTCAAGAATATGTTCTGCTTTGCTAATGAAGGTTCGAAGTCCGTCTTTTGCCAGTGATTGTTTCCCTGTATGTATGTATATATATATATATATATATATATATACTGTGTATTGTGTGATTGCATCATTATTTCAAACTGATAAAGACTAGAATTTATATGCATTTGGAAGCTTGCTGGATTTTTGACGAACTATTAAGAAGCATATTAGCATTAGGTAATTAAGTAACAACAACATCAACAGTTGTATTTTAAAACAGGTCAGATTTTCTCTCTTGCATGAACACTACTTTTAAATACATTTGCAAAACCCATCAAGCACCCTGATGAAACTTGCTCTCAATGAAGACCTTCCCAGTAAATCAAGACCAAAACGTTACCTCTGCTGCAGAGGAGACGTTCATTTAGATCTACCAGCCTCAAAAATCACCAATTAACAAACAGCACCTCAGATTAGAGCCRTTATGAAGGCTTTACAGAGCATACTGTAAGTAGCAGAAACATCTCAATATCAACTGTTCAAAGGAGATTACTGTATATTTAGGACACCTTCAGCATTGTTTTACATCAGGAAAGAGCATGGAAAGTGTGTCCAAACTTTTGACTGGGTCTGTTTAGAACAGGCTAAACAGGATCAGTGATGACCAAGGCTCCTTCATGCATGTGGGGAGATATGGGTTCCCCATGTAGTCTGATCCAATAGAAGAGCTACTGAAGCTGAAATCGCTGAAAAGGTTAATGCTAATTCCAGTAGAAAGATGTCAGAATACACAGCACATCAAAGTTTTGATGGCAAAACGGTGACCTATAGCACTGATCTGCCATAACATTAAAAACACCTAGGTTTTGTGTTCCCCCCGTTCCCCCCAGGTGGTCCCGAGGCCATTTGGAGGTTCGAGGCCGGGTTGGTGGCCTTGAGCTTGCCTGCATTTCTATCGTGGCCAGTGACTTTTTCGGGGATTTGTGCTCCATTGGCTTTTCTGTGTGATCGGACCGGACAGGCTGGCTTTTCGGTCCTTGTAGGCAGGGGTGAGACTTGGGTGTTTCTGTCACCAGTTTGCTGGTGGTTAAGTTTCAAATAAATTAAAGGAAGAAACAGAAATGCTTTGCTGTGCATTGATACATTTGGCCCCTGAAACCGGGACGCACGTATGATGTATCTGAAATTCTCAGTTTATTATCAGCATAACKTCATATTTAATCCTTATAGCCAGATGCCCTGCATCAAATACATTCTGTACATCAAAAGAATTTAAGTCATTAACATGTGAGTCATATGGAGACGCATATGGGAAGCACATTAGCATTTCCAGCAAGCAGGCAAAGAGCCAAGACTGCTGACCCGGCCTCCAAACTCCCCAGATCCCAATCTGATTGAGCACCCATGGTGTATATTTATACATATTCAAGAGCTATGCTTAATTTTCACATTAGACATGATCTTCGTATCAGTAGAGGGGTGCAGAAAAAACAGAAAAAAGCAGTGAACAGTAGTTCCGCAAGATGGAAACACCTTCATGTTGATGAAGAACAGAAGAGTTCTTATGGGGTTTTAAAGAGTAGTATAACTACTTTCTATAACCACAGGTCAACATTTGCCAA
>QMIH01000024.1:1157334-1170707 GCA_003987875.1 Clarias batrachus | reverse complement strand
AAAAATATTTTTTATTATAATTCATAATTTAGTTTAGTTTAATTATGTATTTATTTTATAAATACACCTTGAGTTTCCCACAAGTCTGGACCATACAGGCACAACTCAGCTTTAAGCATCTTGCCGCACGCACAGTTTGGCCAGAGTTAGCTAACATGCTAACTAGTATTAGTGTTAGCAAGGATTTTCAGGATATAATTTCGAAACAACAATTTGTATCATTAATTGTTGAGTGTATTGCTATTGYTATTTGGCTATAGTTGAGAAAAGGACATAATACAKTCAGATTACTTGAGAAATAGATAAACAACTACAGTAGCTAGCAATATGCTAACATTAGTTGAWWARAGGGCACAAACAAACAAAGACGCTTGATCGTGTGCCTACAATGTGGTCCCTAGGCTAYCCTAACCTGTTATACAGTTGGTGTACACTCTGATTCTGATTCCCGAGACTAGGAACATTTGAATGCATTATGCTGCAAGATAATAATGAACAAATATTGGGAGCTTTCAAACTCATTTGTGACTGTCCCATGTGACAGGGATATACGGAGACAAACAGAAGGTTTTGGAAATGCTTGAAAACGGATTAAAGCAAGCACGTCCGATTTCTAGGACGTTCGAGGTAAACAGGACTTGGGAGGAAAAACAGAAGCAAGTGTCCAACAATGCAGGCTACAAAGCCGAACGTGAAGCGAGAGAGTGAGAGAGACTTGAGGCTGCAGTCTGTTTGCTGTAATGAGATGGCTGGCTGCCCACATGAAGTGAGGGACAGGTGAAGAAAGCAAAGCCACCATAGCTACATCTTAGCCACCACCTGAGTCAGACTTGTCCTGTCAGCTCCAAAGCTAATTGGCACCTGCAGAGGAGAAGGAACTGGTTCTCACACACGCACATGCACACGCTCTCACACACACACACACACACACACACACACAGTCCTTTCTCTTTCCTCCAGAGAGCCATCTATTAGGCAGCCCACCACTCATTCAAACTTAGCCGTGACTCAAGCGCAAGTCACGGAATCGAAACAAGCCTGTTATTATTTTTGCGATTCGAGAAACATAAGTGTGTGGGTGACTTCAATAAACGTGCCAGAAAGTTTCTCAAAGTGTTAAGAGTGTCGTGCAATTTGCAGGCCTTGACTCACTTTCTAAGGCATACGATGTCACACTACTATGCCGAATATATCAACAAGAACCAAATTGGTGAGGATTCCACAGTTCTTATAACACTGCCTCCAGGATAAACCATTCCCAACACTCCTAAGCTTTCAGGCTGGGGCAAAGCAGGTGGAAAAAAAAAAAAGAAAGAAAAAAAAAATACTGCCTGAAGACTTTTTTCGGCTGTATCAGGTTTCAAGAATATACAGTAGTAATACCGCAAGGTGCCAAAATGGAGTTTACTGATTGGTTCTTGGTCTTCCTTGGTTATTGGAAATGACACACACACATATAGGGAGAAATATTCAAAATTCATAAAACACCATTTTCAGGTTAAAGATTTAAAGGTAGTAGGCGCAGCTTGGCAGAGCGTTCCCTCATTTTAACCACATTTAAAATAACACAAAGGCATAACATCTATGTACGTTGTAATGATTCCAATAATTAAGGTTGAAGAATGAGAGCGGGATCCTGCTGCGAGGCGCAAGCTTGTTACACACTCAGATTTGACACACACCACCTCGGCATGGTTCATTTGCCCCTCAGGACCACGTACTGGAGCGTATTTTCCCCTCCCACATGCATCAACAATCTGACGGAGATAAGACGACCCTATCTCACAGAGTACGACTTTCATTACCTCTGCCGATAAGCCAGAAGCGAAATAGGTGACATTCCAATCACGTTAAAACTAGCTTTCCTCGGCGAGAGGGTCTCCGAGTGAACTGACAGGGCCGACTCWGAATGATGATCTCCAGACGTATCATAACGTTAACCTTTGTTATACAGTACGTGCTTGCATGTACTGTACATATTGAATTTATAGATGGATATGTCATTGACCAGAACCATAATTTATTTATTTTTTTATTAGACACAGAGTACCGGTTGTTAAGTTCAGCCTTTATTTCTCACATATACGTTCCTGCACAGTAAAATTCTTTATTCAGGGTCAGCCAATGGAGCGGAAAAGGTTAAGGGCCTCGCTCAAGGGCCCAACAGGAGCAACCGGTGGGAGACGGGGCTCAAACAGCCAACCTTGCGATCAGTAACCTTTTTTCTACAATAGCAGCTTTGATAATAGTGCTAACGATAATTGAATCAATTTAATATTATTGTCCTTCTTCCAAAATATTGCTGGTCCCATAATAACAGCTCATTATCTGAGACTTGTACGGTCGATGCTCCACATATCCTAAGACCAACAATAAACCATTTTAAACTGTGCTTCTATTTTTTATAAAAAAAAAAAAAAGGGAAATATAATTATTGATTCGGTGAAGCATTCTTTAATAGTTTATTCAGTCGTCTTTTTTCTAAGGCTCAGGAAGTTTTTGACAAAGGAGAAACTTGCAGAAAGAATTCCTCAGTTACATGACAAGCAGTACGTTTTTTTTTCTTTCTTTCTTATGAAGCTCAAGAGATAGGGAAAAAAAAAGAGAGGCTGGTGTGGGAGCGACTGTTTATAAATGCTATAACAAGTAAAAACAAGAGCTGTCTGTAAATATAACTGAATGTGAATATAAAAAAAGKATTGAAAATTTGACTTGGTGTAAGAGAAATAAAACACTTTAGGACTCGCACTTTTAAAAGGAAATTATACGGCAGTTTCCACTTTTGTAGCTTTTTTAATTTCTTTTCTTCCAAAAAAAAAAAAAAAAAAAAAAAAAAAAAAGAAAAGAAATGATTGATTTTTAATACATTTCATTAATTGATTTGAATGTTACTTGCTAACCAGGGCAGCATGGTGGCATAGTGGTTAGCACTTTTGACCTGCATGGAGTTTGCTTGTGCTTGGTGGGTTTCCTCGCACAGTCCAAAGACATGCAGATTAGGTCAATTAACGTTTCCAACTTGCCCATAGTGTGTGTGTGTTTGTGCCCTGCAATGGATTTTGCACCCCGTCTAAGGTGTCCATTCCGATGGGACAGGTTCCAGGCCTCCCACAACCATGTGCAGGGTAAGCGGTATATGAGTATGAATGAGTGAGTCAGGAAGTGGCTGAGCAGGTGAAACTGAGAACATGTTCTCGTAATTATACACTTGAATCCACATGCTGAAAAGCCARTACAAGCTACCGCCTCACATTGTGCCTAAATTCAACAGCATAACAAGCGATCATTTTAAAATAGTGAACATTACAGCTTTAGAATCCACACTTGAGCTTCAAAACCAGCTAAGAAAGATTATCCCTCGTGGAGAAAGCAGGCAGATGTGAAATGTTTACACATGTGTCGGGCGAAGATTTTCGACTTCTCTTAGAAAAAAAAGTTTAAAATGGTGCCTCCCGGGCAGAGCTGAGCCCCGAGCCAGAAGAGGGTCTCGGCACTGTTTTGATTTTCATGAATATAATGTTTAAAAATGCTCAAAGCAAAAATAAAGGGAATTTTCAGAAGAAAAATGGGAGTGGGATGTGCTTTTATCCTGTGTTATTTCTGATGTTGTTGTTGTTTGTTTATTTGTTAGTTTTTGTACTGTAGACATACACACACATGCGCGCAATACAAACCCAGGGGACTGTCCAAAATGATCAAAAAGTAAATCTTGCATAAGCGCACCACTTTGCATCAGGTTGCATTGCACCAACCCAATCATAGATTATGTTCCTATAACAGCACACCCTGTTGTATGTTGTTTGCTATTTAAAAACAATATTAAATAATTCATTAAAGACATAAAATTTGCATCTATAGATCTGTAGATGGAGGAAATTAGCTAAACGCATGTTCTATACACTACTGGATATATATACAGAGTTTGGGTATCCAGTAGTAAAACTACGCAAAGCAATAATAATTTCTGATATGCTTTAAAAAAAAAAAAAAAAGAAAGAAAGAAATTAAATATTAAAATGAGCCATTTTTGCCTGAATAGAATGTATAGGGTTAAAGGAGGAACCACGAAAGGAAAGGTTATATTTGGTTTTGACGAGTGAGTCTGCCAAACCTGCTATCCCAACTCTTCCTCTTTCAGCTTCACCTCTCAACCTTTTAGTTATGAGTCCATTTCTGTTCCTTTCCTGTGCCTCGAGTATTTGCTCCCTCTTCATCATCACAGACTCGGCACCTTTTTTTTTTTCTGTCAGGAAGTAATATCGTTGAGTTAATAAAGTGGCTTGAGGAAATGTTCATATAATGTACATGGTTCAACATTATCCCCTCTCTCTCTCTCTCTCTCACACACACACACACACACTGCCTTTAGAGGACACCTGTAAGAAAGATAAAGTTACCCTTTTTTTTTTCTTTTTTTTTACATTTCTTCGCCTTAACATGAGACAATGCAAATGACCTGCTCATATCCTTTTTTTGTTCACTCACTGCTGCTGATTCCATATTCAGGAGATATTAATAATCTATTAGGCAGCATGTAAATGGTTGACAAATGGCTTCTCACTAATTCATCCGTATTGTAAAATTCAATTTTACAAGTTGAAAGGACCCACCTGACCCCTTAATGCATCTTATTCTAGTTGTAACAAGTTATTAAATGATCTTTCAGTGTGGAGATGGAGATCAGGAGACTTCAGCTGCATGTACAGAGCACGCTGAGCGGTTGCATTGCATTGTATTGCATGATGTGCAAGTCTCAATGAGTTGGATTTTCTTTATAAAATTATAATAATATATCGTATATACGGTAATTTTGTATTCCATTTAAAATGTTTGATGTCTATTGCTAGTCCACAAATTTCCTTCCAGCATTTAACACCTGTATCATCTACTGCTATTGCTGAACACTCTAAGTCATGAGAGACACGTGAGAGTGGAACAACAATAAAGGGCTTGCACCTTCTTCAATCACATATTATAAAGTCTGAATCCCATCTATGTCCCTGAGCCAAGGAAGTAGAATTGGCCGTGATTCTGGATGGAAGTCATGGCATACTGTACTTTCCATCCCTAAATGGTGTTGTCTCTGAGCTGAAAAAGATGCACTAGCTCATGTATCTTCATGTTCGCCTTCACCATCTTGAATTGAAGAGAAACATGTGGGGAACGAGATAATTACAGACTGAGTACAGAATGAGTACTACAGGAAAACCTGACCGTTGGAACAGAAACGTCTGACCATGTTCATCCCTAATACCTAAAATAAGTCCTGTGTAATTTAATTAAAATGTGACCTATTATGCAATGTTAACTTTTAGTCATTTTTAGACATTCAGATACTGTAGGTTTCCAGTAAGGACAGAATTTCCAGGGATCACTTGATATAATATTATCCTGATACCTAGGTGCCGATTCGATTTTATGAGCTTGTAACATTTCTAAACAAATATAGTGAGTCTCCAACATGTGAACAAGTTCCGTTCTTAGAGCTTGTTCATAAGTCTAATTTGTTCGTAAGTCCAACAAACATTGTCTAGGTACTGGGATACTGTCAGGGATAACTCCTAGAGGGCGCCAGAGCGCGCTGTGTTTGTTTGTAGTTCATTTCGCTTAGACTTCATTTTCCATGTGGCAACTCGGTCAGGTGACCATAGACGCTCACCTGAACCGAGTTGGTTATTAGTTTCATTATAAATAGTTAGGTTTCTYTGAGTTGGAGGTCTTGCATTCTGTCACGGTTCTGCGGTTGTGCGAGGTTTTAAAGGAAACGATATATTTTATTTAAACATAAACACAAAAAACAGGGAAATTAAATAAACAAAGAGACTTTATAAGTAAAACGAAACCAAACCACGAATAAAGACACGAGACATACACCTTCAACTTACTGTAACTTGTCTAGGTACTGGGATACCAACACAACTGGTTATACATACAGTAGTCTAAAACTAACATGTCAAAACTAACACCTCAAATCCAAACATACATAAATAAAAAAATGTTTTGAAAAAGAATCTAGTTTGGAGTCATTGTGTAACTAAATAATTTTCCCCTCATTATTATTCTCTATTGTGTATATGTGTATAAAACAAAAATATGAGAAAATAGCAATCCCTGCTTTTTGTACATTTTCTGTGTTTGTCTGGGCCAGGGCTTTACCAAGCCAATTAGATATTCCTATGTTATGTCGTCAAATGAGATAATACACCCGACCAGCTTGTTGCTCAGCTCTGCTGTCCTCTGGTGGGGCGTGGCTTGACATTTCCATAGGCCCCAAAATGGTGCATTTAGAAGAGGTATGAAATAAAGTGGACAGTTTCAGTTGTGTGTGTAATAAATTGCATTATCTGAGTGGTTTTTCAACTGTATCAAATCATATACCTGTAAAAAAAAAAAAAAAAACTTGTTAAGGAACTAGTAAAAGAGAACCTGACCGGAGATGGCAACATTTAGATTGCATGGTATGGCAGCTGTTAAAATACTGTATGATTTCTCCCTTTTGATCAGCACACCGTATTCCAGACACCCTGTGCTTTTCATATCAAATGTTAATACAGCACCTGCAGCAGAAAAAGAAAACTCTCTGTAAACTTGGTGTCTAGCCCTATATTTACCACGAAGCAACTAATTTGTCACAGCTGACGCACAAAGGCCACAGTCATAATCCTAATCGATGGCCTTGGGAGTCGCAAGACCAATCCATTGCTCAGTCACAGAATCTTTCCCTGCGCTGTCTGCCCGCGCCTGAGGATGGCACGTGCCAGGCCAATGACTTTTTTTTTTTTTTTCCCAAAGTAAGCAGTCCACTCGCGTGTTCCTCGGAGGAAACAGGAGTTTTTAATGGAGTATTGATTAAATGTGAATGGGGAGCACGCGTAGAAGCAGCGCAACGTTCAGTTATTACAAACTGCCTTAGCGTAGGCTAAGCACAGCGTGATCAATAGTGATTTAATTGTGCTTGCTCTGGGAAAAAAAATAGTCTCATAACGAGATACAGCAAAAGACACCAAAAGAGCCTAAACTATTTTAGTGGGAAACGGTTTGTGTAACCCGGAGTTTAAATCATCATGGTTTTAATGAATGTAAGCCAATAGCATTTATTTTAAGGGCTTCTGCACTTTAAAACAACTTTTTTTCAATACGCTTGTTTACGACCATGTTCATATCTGATTTCTGAAAGAGAAAAAAAAAGGAAGGAGGGGCAGACAAATGAGCCAAATTCACAGTATCTTTTCTTAGTACTCGTCTCATAGAAAAATGAAGACAGGTAACCAGTAGTTTTAAACACTTTGAAATGTGTCCATCTCTGTGAAATTTAAACAAGTTTATTTATTGACTAACTCACTCACTTTGTCTTATAATAATAATAATAATAATAATAATAATAATAATACAGTGGAACCTCGGATTGCGAGTAACATGGTTTGCAAGTGTTCCGCAAACCGAGCAAAGATTTTCAATAAACTGCAAACCGAGCAAGTATTAGTTTACGAGCACCAAGTATCATGTATCACGCATGCGACTCTTATTTTGACACCGAGCATCACACTCTCACCTCCACCCCCTATGGAATGAATAATTTGAGTTTTCATTATTTTTTATGGGAAATGATGATTTGGTTTACGAGTGTTTTGGAACACGAGCCCACTTCCGGAACGAATTATGCTGTAATCCAAGGTTCCGCTGTAATAATAAGGCTTCCCTTGTCCCATATACAGTACCTTACAGCACAGTGAAACTATACACCCAGTCTTTTGTTTCAACTGTTTGACTAAAACAAACTTATCGTAAATTGGAGTGGGTGGGGCTAAATGGTGCACAAGGCAAAATGTTATGTGTCCACCAAGTACAGACAGATTACGCAACCACACCCTAAATTTTTCAGAACTTAGATTGTTGTCTTATATACTGTATACCTCACAGATTTTGTGCAAATGCATAAAACCATATTGAATTCCAGCTGTTTGAATAAATTAAGCTCTACAGCAGCTACAGTAGTGCATAAGAATTAATTAACACATACATGTTGTTTACAAATGTCAACATATTTCTCATCATTTTCAACAAAGAACAATGGTGGGGATGTCAGTGGGTTGCCAGACTGATGCACTTATTACAAGTAGCCTGCATATGCAACCAAATATAAAGCCTTACTTTTCCATATTTTGTCACGTTACAACCATAAATGTAAACATAATTTATTGGGATTTTATATGATACACCAAAACAAAGTTGCACATACTGTAATTGTGAAGTGAAAGGAAATGATACCTCTAACTAAAACCCAGTGTCACCAATTGGCTTCAGAAGTCACCTAATTAGTAAATAGAGTCCATCTGTGTGCAATTTAATCTGACAGTATAGATACAGCTTTTCTGGGACGCTCCAGAACAGGTCCAATCCACCTTACGAATGGCACAACTGCAAACCTACCAAACCTACCAAGACGTGGCCATCCACCTACACTGACGGGTCACAGAGATCCACAGCTCAGGTGGGAGAATGTGTCCACAGGACTAAATGCATTTGTGGTTACATTTGTGGTCGTAACGTTTCTAAATATGGAATAGTTGAAGGGTTATGCAAACCTTTTTTTTGAAAGGTACTGTACATTAATATTAAGTTCCAATGATTTTGCTCATCGAAAGAGCTGTGTGGTCTGCCATCTATGTTTTTGAGCTGTCATGCAAAMAAAAAAGAATTTCTAATCCATGGTTTCATATTTATTCATTAATCTCCAAACCAGTGTAGCAAAAACAAAAGAAATGACCTTGCTCTCCCTATACTTTAAGAGTAGATGCAATGCGTTGTTCAAGTCAGAGAGTCAATATTTTGGTATGGCTGTAAGAGGGTTTGTACTGTAGATAGATAAGAATTCTTTGATTTAGGAAGACAAGGAGCACACAAACACAGACCAAAGTATAAGGTAAAAAAAAAAAAAACTGTGTGTCTGGAATGTCAGGGTACAACACCATGGCGGAGAATGATGCAAATCATAGCAGGAAAAGTATGATTCAGTAACTACTGTATTATGCATATTATGTCCATGATGAAATTATAAGGAAAAGTATGCAAGAGACAAAACAGGAATGTAATCCTGGACCCATCAATAGGTCATGAAAGTTTACTTGAGGGATTAAGGTTTTGCTCGCCTGCCCTTATATGCATATACACTTGAGTAACATCCAATTCTTAATCCATAGGGTTTAATATGATGTTGGCCCCGCCCCCTTTGCAGCTAAAACAGCTTCGACTCTTCTCATCACTTTTCCGCAAGGTGTAGGGGTGCATTTATAGGAGTTTCTTACCATTCTTCCAGAAGCGCATTTGTGAGGTCAGACACTGACGTTGGAAGAGAAGGCCTGGCTCACAATCCCTGCTCTAATTCATCCCAAAGGTGTTCTATCGGGTTGAGATCAGGACTGTCAGGACAGGCAAGACAAGTTCTTTCACACCAAACTTGCTCATCCATATCTTTATGGACCTTGCTTTGCACACTGGTGGCAGATCATGTCAGAACGGAGTGATCCCCAAACCGTTCCCACAAAGTTGAGAGCATGACATTGTCCAAAATGCTTTGATATGCTGAAGCATTAATACTGTAGTTCCTTTCACTGGAAGTAAGGGGCCGAGCCCAACTCCTGAAAAGAAGCAATGCAGTCAGACAAGTACCACTCTCCGGCAACCGCCAACCATCCATTGGATTGCCAGACAGAGAAGCGTTGATTCGTCATTCCAGAGAAGACATGACCGTACAGTACCTAACTACCATCTCTCCTTCTCTCCTGTCGCTCCTGAGCTGCTAGTGATCCAGAACCCCTCTGCCACCTGGAGCTGTCTGATTCGTCCTGGTGTCCTGCTTCTGGTTGGAGATCTCATCACATGGATGCCCCGTGTGGTCTGCCTGGGATGCGTGTGGTGACTGGGGACGGTTCCACTTTTCACGAAGGTGGTCCTGTCCTCGGCTGATGCAGACAGCTGTTCTCTGAGGACTTGTGATTTTAGTCGCTTGATAGTTCAGGACTGGAGTTCCCTACAGTCTTCCTGAGCCTCCAATAACGAACTGGACTCAATTTTAACTTAAACACGTCTCCTGTTATACTGAACTTCCAGTCTCACACAGTATGAGTGCAGATCAATCCCTGCTCTCCGTTTTACCCAGATGAGGATGGGTTCCCTGTTGAGTCTGGTTCCTCTCAAGGTTTCTTCCTATTACCATCTCAGGGAGTTTTTCCTAGCCACYGTCGTCCTCGGCTTGCTCATCAGGGACAATCTTATCGTTTTGATTCATACATGTTCACATCTCATACAGACTTGTATCATTCTTTTGAAGCTGCTTTGCGACAATGTCAATTGTTAAAAGCGCTATACAAATAAAATTGAATTGAATTGAATTGAAGACGTCTTTACTACTCTAACATCCAGTGATGGCATGCTTCACACTACTGCATCCAATGCTTCACATTTGAACATGGTGATGTAAGGCTTAAATGCAATTGCATGGAAACTCATCCCATGAAGCTCTCTATGTTCTTAAGCTAATCTGAAGGCCACATGAAGTTTGGTGGTCTGTAGCTATTGACTCTGCAGAATGTTGGCAAAATCAGCATACGTTGACCCAGCTCTGTGATTGTACGTGGTCTACCACTTCGTKACTGAGTTGCTGTCATTTGCAATCATTTCCACCTTATTATAATGCTCCTAACAGTTGACTTTATGTAGTGGCGAGGAAATTGTACAACTGGACTTTTTGCACAGGTGGCATCCTATCACGGTACCACGCTGGAATTCACTGAGCTCCTGAGAGAAATATATTCTTTCACAAACGTTTGTAGCAGTCTGCATGTCTAGGTGCCTGATTTATACACCTGTAACCAAACAGCATTTCAGCAGAAACAAGCTCATTCCCATTGCCAGGTGCAATGGTCAAGGGGTGATTATTTGAGCTTGTATTGTAGCTCAAGTAGCTGACTATGACCTCTTAGGTSTACCGCAGTATTCTAGAGGCAAATGTCAAGCCGTCTGATCTACAGCTGAAACTGGGTCAAAATTGGGTCATGCAACAGGATAACGATTTGAAGCACCCCAGTAAATCAACATCAAAATGGCTAATAAAATAGAAGAATCAAGGTTTTGGAATGGTATAATCAAAGTTCAGACCACAACCCAATCAAAATGCAGTGGTGGGACCATAAGAGAGCTGTGTATATGCACTCTCTCACTCATCATCTATACCGCATTATCCTGTATTCAGGGTCACAGGGGGGCCTGGAGTCTATCCCAGGAGACTTAGGGCACGAGGCAGGATACAACATGGACAGGGTGCCAATCCATCGCAGGGCACAGACACATATACACACTCACTCRCACACTACGGGCAATTTGGGAACACCAATTAACCTAACCTACATGTGTTTGGACTGTGGGAGGAAACCAGAGTACCTGGAGGAAACCCACCAAACACGGGGAGAACATGCAGACTCCATGCACACAGAGACGGGAATCGAGCCTGGCTGGGAATCGAACCCGKMCCATGGAGGTGCAAGGCGACAGTGTATATGCAAATAAAGATAATTTAAAGTAATAAAGGAAACGATTACTTTAAGTTATGGCTGCTAATGGTCAATCTCCAAGCTATTGATCCACAGTGGGGAATAAGTATTTCCCAATTTTTATTTTTTATTTTTTGGCTTCATTTTTGTTAAATAATTAATGGCACAATGAAAAAAAGTTATATGGTGCTGTTTATCTGAGATTGTATTTGCTGAATACTGAGCCCTGTTACGATCAGATGATTTTTATGGTTCTGTTACACATGATTTTATATACATATAACAATAACAACTGAGAACGAATAGTGAATTAAGAGGCCCCGAYGATACTGCATAAATAGTACTGTATTTATTCTGAAAGTATATTTTTTTCAGTTATTTCTATATGTAAAGTTTGATGTTTATATATATATATATTTTATAATAACAAAAAACAGATACAAACAGAGATGAGCTATATAACAGTTCATTCTTTGTACAAATAAAATTGTCAGCTAGTGAACTTAATTGTCTGTCTAAACAACATTTAACATTACAAAATGTAGCATTCATTTATTAATTTTTTTACTCATTATTGTACRGTAAATGTGGTTCTGATCTTTCATGCTTGTTGTATAAAATACTCAGATGTGGAAATTACCATCACTGTAGTATTTCTTGGATACAACATATTGTTATGACTTGTTTTCTATAAATTAACCTCTACTTAGAATTAAAACCTGCGRAAATTGCAGTTGTTTTGCAGAATGTCTGTTTGCGCTACCTGGTGGCCAATTAATGAATGACTTTGAAATTTATTTTGGCCGCTGGCGTTTTGCCGCAGTGATGACGGCAAAACTACCTACTATACCATATATACGCCTGTCATGTCACTGGTCTTTTAGCTTTTGTGTTCACCTGTTTCTTATTAGTCTATTTATGCCGTATTGTGTCCTARTCTTATCCTGCATTATGTTTGTAAGTTCTGTCCATATGTCTTGGGTACCAACCTCAGAACCACATCATTTGTTCATTTGACCTTTGCCTATTTGACTCAGAATAGGAATCATCTTAGTTCGCTGCTGCCKTCTTGTGTACTGACCCTTTCTAATATTATAATGTAGCATTAATTACCCATATGCCATAATTTGGCTTTTAATGTAATATAACTCAAATTGGCAAGAATCGAAGTGACCTTGTCGGGTAAAATTGACCAATCAAATGAAGGACACTAAAATGAATTTCTATCTGTCTCCCTCCTCAGTAAACTATAAAAGGTAATGTGACTCAGTGATATTAAATATGTATGGGCGTACTCTAAGGGGATCAGGCGCCCTGTGGCCACCCATGCAAAAATGTCATTTCTTCAGCTACGATAAGGAATTAGTCAATACAGACATCACCATGGGGATCTGATAAGCCTTCATCACTTCATGGCACTTTTCAAACTTTTCTTTAATACGCTCTCTTCCCCCCACCAACCTCTCGACACACACTTCCTTCCTTTCTGTAATAACAGCCCTTTTCTATTGATGAGTAGAAAATGAAGAATATGAGCTTTTAAAAAAAGCAACAGTAAGATCTTGTCCATAGAGCCACGCCGTTCTTTTTATGGAAATATAAAATGGAAATTGGGGTGTTTAATATGAAAAAGATGAATAGGCTTATAAGAAAATCGGACATGTTCCGTGAACTCATGTGGACAGGGTAATGTTGACTTGCTGCAAAGCTGCATATTCAAATGCAAATGCAAACAATACAATAATGTTGGGTATTTTATATCAACACAGTGTTGCAAATTTGTAAATAATAATAATAATAAAAATAATAATAATAATAATTATT
>QMIH01000024.1:1128724-1145014 GCA_003987875.1 Clarias batrachus | reverse complement strand
GCTCCCACATTAAGGCTACTACTACCACTCAGCCGGGAGGGCCGAAGACTATCACGTGTTTCCTCCGAACCACGTGACGCCAGCCGACCGCATCTTTTCGAACTGCTCGCTCGCGCACCGTTGGGGGCGGAGTCACACACTCGGAGGACAGCGCTATCCGCTCCCTCCGTTGCGTGAGCTCACAGACGCCCCTGACTGGCTGTAGAGCCGTGATTAATGCGGGAGCACTAAGTACCCCTTATCCCTCCCCTCTGAGAGAGCTCGGCCAATCAGCTCTCTCCAGACCTCCGGCTGCGAGAGGTTACGTGTTTTTGTTTGTTTTTGTTTTTCAGAAATAATAACGTGAACCAGGGCGGCACGGTGGTGTAGTGGTTAGCACTGTCGCCTTGCACCGCCAGGGTCCGGGTCCAGGCTCGATTCCCGTCTCTGTGTGCATGGAGTTTGCATGTTCTCCCCGTTCTTGGTGGGTTTCCTCCGGGTACTCTGGTTTCCTCCCACAGTCCAAAGACATGTAACGGAACAATTTGGCGTTCCCAAATTGCCCGTTGTGTATGTGTGTGTGTCTGTGCCCTGCGATGGATTGACACCATGTCCAGGGTGTACCCTGCCATGTGCCCTAAGTCTCTCTCCAGGCCCCCCGTGACCCTGAATACAGGAGCGCTATAGATGATGTGTGAGTGAGKGATAACATGAACCAACTACATCAAAGGGCTACAATGGGAGACAATTTACCATTTTGAARGAACCTCCCAGGGTTCTATGTATTAATATGGAAGACGTACGACTTAAACTACAACATATGCATGTGGCCACTGAACCTCACACTTGTTACATTTTGGCACTGAATTAACTTCCAAATATTAATGAAATGTTTGGCATGGAACATGACCAGAAGAAATTATATGAATTGAATGATAATAATGGCAGAAAATGTACGTTCTACTGTAAATAGTGAGTATTTAAAAATAAAGCATTTCTTACAAGACATGTTCCATTGAGCTTTTCAACTAAATAATCAATACTATTGATAATTAACCCTCAATAGACATAATGCACTATATGACCTTGGTACGTCCTTGAGTCACGAGCGTCTGTTCTAACATAAAAATCACCTCCAGTACCTCACACTCTGGCTTTTGACTGGACCGTACTCAGTCATGCAAAGTCAATTTCCATTCTCAGCATGTACTGTACACTGAAAAGTGCAGCACTAAGCTAAAAGATGCCAACCATGACCCGGAATGGAGTTATGGACTCAAGCAAATAAAACAAAAAGGCTGTAAGCTATCAATCGTGGCAGTTTACCAACACTCAGCACTTACATTTCTACATTTCTCTAATCTATCATAAGCAATGTACTAATGCTAATATGGATAATAGCTAGTCAATGCTAGGCTTACCGTATGTAAATAGGTTTATAACTGTGAAAACGTCTTAAATTGATGCCTATCAATAAAAACCACAGTTTTTATCATTATCTCTCCATTTGATAAATCAACCATAAATCAACGGATGTTCAACCAGCACAAATGTTTTTTTGTTTTTTTTATTTATCTGCAGAATAAAAACATCGTTATTGTTTTGCTCTAGCATAACAGCTATATAAAGATGTCTTTACAGCTATTTTACAAAAAAAAAAAAAAAAAATGGCACCCCATCCAGGGTGTACCCCACCTCCTGCCCCGAGACCCCTGGCATAGGCTTCATTCAAACTTCTCATGACCTTGTAAAGGAAAAGAAGTATATCTGCATGGTCACAATTATGGGCAGGTGGTTTTAATGTTCTGATGTTAACAATSGATGCATTGAATAAAAAAAGGTAAATGCCATGAGTGTATGATTGATTTTACATGCTTCAGGAGGTTCAGATGTCCCAGCATGCAGGGAGATAGCAGAGGGATACATTAATGACAGCACCGAGGTGAAGGCAGACCTAAATGTTTAAATGCTACACCCAGCACCTGCTATCTACTGTAAATGTATATCTATAGGGAGTAGTTTAAAAGCACAGGGCATGGAAGGCAGTTAAATGTTAATGTTGCTCGTTGCTAGCAGCAGGTCTTCTTTCCAGCTTATTTTTACACTTAGAGATGAAAGCAAAAATTTTTTTTTTTTTTTTTTTTTTTTTTTTTTTTCCAGAAATGAAAATCGAAAAGGCCAGCAACCTTAGTACTTCCCTCAAGCTGTTCTGGTCATGATACAATGCAAAACACTGCCATTAATAATAAATAATAGCCAAACCCATTTTAGTCGTTCTTACATCATGTGAAACGACTTCGGCGCGGCTTCACGGCCTCTCCTTCCCCAGTGATTACGCTGAAGTATTGAATGCTGCTTGGAAACTAACTATAGATGGGTTCTTTCTTGACCTTCTTCGCTCTCTCTTTCTCTTTCGCTCCCAGCTCTCTTTCCTTCCTTCGCCTCAGCAGGCTCACTTCTTTTTCCATCTGCCTTGTGTCACGGGCTGATCAATGAGAGGGCACAGTGCAGGTCTCTGCCTGACAGGACCGTGTTTCATTTTCCCTTCTCATCTCCGTTACAGTGGTGTTCCTTTCATTTCTCTCTCTCTTTCCTCTTTTCTCTCCATCCCTGGTCACCGATGGCACTTACAGGCGTGTCCCAGCAGGGTCGAGATGGATGACAGTTTGTCAGAATTCTCCTGACGAAGCTTTTCGATGTTGCCTCTGTCTGCCGTTACCCATCCTGATCGCGGCTTGGAATGATGCATGAGATCTTCAGATGGTATGAATGTTTAAGCGTTTGTAAACGGGTAACACCCACAGAGCTATTGTGTTGATTTAGGAAAGTGTTATTTGTTCAGTTGCTGGAAGGAAAACAAGAAGAGTCGAGTGGGAACCACGGCTGCTAAGCTTGGGCAATAACACAAGCAGTTACAGAATGTACTAAAGGTTTGGTAGCACTTGACTTTAGAAAGGTTTGTCCCAATAGGCATCAGCTACCAAAAAATGGACCGTTTTATACAAAAAAGGGATCTTTTATATACAAAATATTTTTTTCAGTCAATACTATGTATTTAAATGGGAGTTTCCGGTGTTCGTGTACAAAATAATTGTGGGGGAAGAAATCCAGACTTTTATCCTTTTCCCATTTTTGAATTCAACAATCCAAAGAGATTGTTCCCCTATTGTGATGTCATATAAGATGGGCACCTCCTCCCCTAGCTTACTATTCTCTGGGTGGGGCGTGGCTTAGGAGTAATTCATTTGCACGATATTTTCAGTGAAGTAAAAGACGCTTCAATTATTTGAATTAATTATTTGAGAAGTATTTTAACTGAAGAGTTAAAGGGCACACTTTGATGGAGCTCCGAGACCTGTGCTAAGTTGTTAAAGATATTGTAAATTATGGGACATTTAATGTCAGGTACATTTGATTTTTTTTTTTTTTTTTCTTCATGAGATTGATTTATTTTAGAATGTCGTAACGAATGACTTTACCTCTGAGCGAGTGTCTGGTACGTCAGAGTCATACAATGGTGGTGATGAGGTCACATACTGTAGCGAACCTTAGCGGAATAAGGAAGCTACAGTAAGAATTAGGGCAAAAAAAAAAGGTCACGCCAACATAAAGGCATGCCGTTGTCAAACAGAGTAATAATAATGAGTTGAATATGTATGATAATAATGTAAACTGTAAATTAGGGTCCATCCATCCATCCATCCATTCATCCATTCATCCATCTATGAACTTCTGTAGCCCAACTAGGGATTGTGGAGGCTTCATATTTATTCACATTTTGTATGACCGTGATAGGACCTCCAGTTAACATTCAAACACTACGGGCAATTTGGGAACGCCAGTTAGCCTAATCGGCATGCTGTGGGAGAAAACCGGAGAACCTGGGGGAAACCCGCCAAACATGGGAAGAACATGCACACAGACCCGAGGCGGGAATCAAACCCAGACCCTGGAGGAGCAGGGCGACAGTGCTAACCACTAAGTCACTGTGCCTCTAAATTAGGGTCAGTTTGGTCTTATTAATGTTTAGCATGCGACATCACAAGTAGGATTTTATTCCCTGTCCTATTCAACTCAGATTATATGGAATGTCATTTAAGCAATTTTGCCTTTGGCGTTTTGTGATATTTTTTATTTCATGCTTATGTAGTGTGTGTTTCATTTGCGCCCTCTGAACTTTCTACCAAATTGTGAACGCAACTTTTTCGGCAATAAATTGTAGTATTGGCATGAAAATCAGCATGACACGAATGATCGACAGACACGGAATTAATAACTTGGTGTTTGGTGGGGTGAGTGGGGTGGTTCTACATTCTGGATAATGAGAAACAGAAAAATTGCCTGAGATCATCTTGTGCACCAAATACATCCTTCAGATATTGGGGGGGAAAAAAATGTGATTAAACAGCCTTTGATGTGACATTAGCAATGCACCCCATGCCAGCTGGAAAATCTGTAATCACAGTCAGAAATTGTTTTCATAAGACAATAATAACAAGATCATAAACACTGCATCCAAATTAATGAGAAATTTGCCGCTCTTACTCCAACATCATAGAAAATTAACTTCATCTAAACTTGGCCCGGGGCAAAATAATATCAATTTTCATTGCATTTATTTTTCATTGTTTTGTGCGGTTACTCTGATCATGAAGTTAATTGGGTATAAAAACATCTAAATCTTTGTTCTTGATGCCTCTAGCCTAAAGAATATTAATTAGATAATTAGGAGCTGGAGGGAATATAACACACATTAGTCCTGTCTCTGTTTTAGATGCCTGACAGCCATTTAACGTCACTTATTAATAAGAAAAACAGGTATATTATAAAATATTTTAATATTGGTTTATTATTTTTGATTAAAGCTAATGAAATCTGTATATATTGTGTACATATGCTGTATACAGTATATACATTGCCATAAAAAATGTATTTGTCCCTTCCTGATGTTTTCTTTTTTTGCACTTAAATAATTGATCATCAAACAAATGTTAATATTGAACAAAGATAACTTCAGTAAATACAAAATGGATTTTTTTTTCAATTATTATTATTATTATTATTATTATTATTATTTATTAAGGAGGGAAAAAAACATTCCTAACCTACCTGGTCCTGTGTGAAAAAGTAATTGCCCCCTTGCTAAATCATGAATTGAACTGTGATTTTTGGTTGGTAAGCTGAGTTAATTTTCAAAAAAAAAAAAAAAAACAGCGTTTTTTCACAGCGTTGTGTATATGTAAGGTTTTTTGTTTGTTTGTTTGTTTTCTTGCTTTTTTTTCACATTTTTTGGGGACATCTATGCTTGCATATACTGTAGTCATTTAAGGACACACACAGGCAGTACAGTAAAATAAACCCAATTCTGTTGCTTATGATTATTTCACATAAGGCCAAAGTTGTTCAAGAATACAAAATTTTTCAAAGAATTTCCTGACTTCCTGAAAATGTCCCTCAATATCACAGAAGCTGCCAGCATGAATTATTTTGCTAGCTGTATAATAAAAATGTCTCTCTTATTTTTTTTTTGTTGGTTTGACCAGAAAAAAAAAAAAAAAAGCTGACGTCCGAACCTCCCCCACTGGAGACACCAACCTGTGACATTAGCATCCCTGACCTATTTATTTGGAAGAGACAGACAGGCTCATTATCACACGCATAGATGATAAGCAGCTCGTTAGGACCAGAGAGACACCATCAACTATTCAAATTCAGGCGTACACAAGAGCCACAGTTCTGCTCTAAAGTTCATATTTGCATGGTGGTCCAGTGGGGCAAAGATATTATCTACTGGTTTGTAGAAAAGAAAGAGAGATGGATAAATAATAAAAGCCTGAACGTGGGGTTGAGATGGACCGGGCAGTTCTCCTTGGGGAGTTTTTTGTTCTGTGCTGAATGTTTGGGTCTACTGCTAAATCTGTGAATGAATGAAGGAATAAATGAATGAATATTAGAGCAAAAATAGACAACAATAGACCGGAGGCACCCGAAAGCTGCAAGATTTGGGCCCCGTGTACCATTTGCATTTCAATATTATGTCTATTTTACACAAATAAATGAAGTTTATAAAGTTCTTACATTTTATTAAATAGGTTTAACCTAAACATCCAATTTTTTTAAATGTTACTTCCCATTGCTTATTTTTGTTCAACATACATTAATTCACACTGCACACTGTTTATCCTGTACAGGGTCGCAGAAGGTCTGGATCAGTGGGCGGGGTTAACCCTCGATGGTCCATTGCAGGACCCAATCATGCACAGACTCACACATTCACTTACACACTACGGACCATTTGGAAACACTAATTAGTCCAATCTGCAATGTCTTTGGATTGCAGGAGGAAACCAGAGTACCAGGAGGAGACCTACTGTACAGTACCAAGCGCATGGAGAACATGCAAAATCCACACATACAGACCCAAAGGCCGAACTCGAACCCTCGACCCTGGAGATGTGAGGCCACGGTGCTGACCACTAAGCCAGTGTCTTGCACATGCAAGTTTTTCTCTAAATGGAAATTCTGCCCTTGACATACACATAGTTATATTGCAGTTCAAATCTGACTCTGAAAATCACAACAAAAACATGCAACATACAGTATGATCTCCAACGTATTTATAGCTGTAAAACCCGGTGTTTGTAAAGTCTGATGGGAAGGAGGACTTCAGAGACGGACACACTTTGACAGAGCTTTGGGCCCACTTAATTTTTTTTTTTCCCACCAGCACTTTTCACTATGCTTTTAACATTGAAAAACAGAATAAAACAAAATTCCAGGGCTTTTGCCTTGCTCCAGTTCATTGACATTTTCCAAGCTCATGTTCCGGTACGAGTGTGGGATATGTGTGACCTCTAACAGCTCTCTCTCTTTCTCTCTTTTTCTCTTTTTACCTGATTCAGGACGTTCTGTATGGTGCGATTTATCATGCATTATCAGCCAGTAATTTATAAGTCGATTTGGGAAGTAATGTGAGCACTTTATCACCTGGTGCAAATTCACGTAGCCATGTTCCAGTGCGCTTACTTCTGTGGGTTGTGATGTTTAAATGTCTGCTGCTTGCATATGGTGCATATAAGAGTGCAACGGAAGGCATTGCTACTGTATATAATGTATTGAAGAAATGATTTAGAGCAAACTCATCACAAACAGTATTTGACCCTTTGCACGGAAACCTCATTAGATTTAGAATGTACTGTGACTCTTTAACCTCTAACGTCATAGAGCAGGGAGTGCTGGGGTTTTTTTTTTTTTTTTTGGTCTTGCTATAAACGTTCCTCTTTTATGTGACTCAAGGTGTGTAGTTTTGCTGTCAAGCTTAGAATGCTTTTAGTTCCTGTCTCAATTTTTTTTCTAATGACTTTTAGGATGCCACAGGGCTGGCATGGATTGAGAGTAAAGAATGTGTGATATGAGAGAACTTACATGGTTCTGTCCGGATCTCTTTTGGGACCCTGACCTCTTTTCGGAGATAACCTAGAAGAGTGCCTACATATTGTAATGCTGGAGGCTTCTGAGTATCCCATTGGATAGTCCATTAATACTAAGACAAAGTGGCACCCGTGTGCAGTTTATTATAATGAGGTCCATGCAAAGAGGAACCCAGTTATGGGTGGGAGGAACAAGTGCACTTTTGGGGATCTGGTGGATTCACCAATTTTTCACTGTGGTATCTGGCACCAAGATGTCCTTTAAGTCAGGGGTCTCAAACTCAGTTCCTGGAGGGCCGCAGCCCCACAGAGTTTTGTTCCAACCATAATTAAAAACACCTGATCCAACTAAACAGATCATTAAGGCTTATTTGAAAACTACATGGTATGTATGTCGGAGCAGGGATGGAACAAAACTCTGTGGGGCTGCGGCCCACCAGGAACTGAGTCTGAGACCCCTGCTTTAAGTCAAGTTGCCAGATAGGGCCTCTATGGATCAAACTGCTTTCTCAGACATATCCTAAAGAAGACCCTGGATTGGATTAAGAATTGGAGGACAATTTAACAGTAATCATGTTTTATCATAACAGAATTGAAGATTTTTGGGCGCATGATCCTGTTGGAAGAGACCACAGTCATTATGGAATCCCATCGCCATGGAGAATGTTGACCAGAGGTCCTACCATGGAAAAAAATACAATAGTCATCATTGGTCTCCACAGTCCCTTATTGGACTACAGAGGCTCCTAAATGGATGGATGGATGGATGGATGGATGGATGGATGGATGGATGGATGGATGGATCACATGGAATGCTTGGTCTAGTATGGTACATGGTCTAGGTGGTGTCAAAGTAACCTTCACATGAATGGCAGCATCTAAGGTTTCACAGGAACTGTCACACTGCCTCTGCCTGGATGCCGTCTTCTACTGTATCTGGGGACCATCTATTCCAGGGGTGTCAAACTCCGTTCCTGAAGGGCCGCAGACCAACAGGGTTTTGTTCCAACCCTGAACAAAAGGGCCTGCAGAGTTTAGCTTCAACCTGATCCACCTAATCAAATCATTAAGGCTTATTTGAAAACTACATGGCATATATGTTGGAGCAGGGTTGAAACAGCCCTTCAGGAACAGAGTTTGACACCCCTGATCTATTCCCTGGGTAAAGGAGTCAGCCAGTTGACCGCATGTGTGCCATGTGCCTCAGTTAGCCTTGTGTATACATGACCCTAATGTCAGTTCAGGGGTTCTCCTTAATTGGGCCACTATTGGTACTTATTAAGACATGCCATTTTGGAGGCCCAGGAGGTCTAGGCAGCCCAATTTGGCCCTTTTCAAAGTTACTTGCCAGTTTTTCCTGCTTTCATCACGTTACATTTAGGAACTGACTGTTAACTTTCTGCCTAATATATCCCACCCCTTGACAGGTGCTAGATAATGATGAGATAATTCACTTTAAGCATTACATATACACAGACAAGCAAAAAGGAAATAGACTCCTGGCTGTAAGTCGTTGATAACCAAGCTGACAAAAAGAATGTTTTATTTCTCTAATCTCTAATCTGGTGGAGCTTTTAAACAAGGGTCCTTCCTAACAGGTGCATGTGATGTAGGTTGCTAATACTACATACAGTAAATGACAGAAATTTTATGACGTGATGTATATCTCCAAGTGAAGTGTAAAGCGAATTCTGAACAAGCTAATAACTTTTTTTTTTTTTTGTCTATTAACAGTTAACAAAATACTTTTAAAAGCCAGTCCCGAACTAAACGACTGACATCAAAAGGCATCTCATGCCTTATGGAAACGCTGCCACGAAACTAACTAACTATTACAAATTAAAAACTTGGTTGCTCTTTTCCCCTATCTTTTTCTTTTTTTTTTTTCCCCCATGAACTCACAAGAAGGCACGGAAAAGCAAATGTTTCATCGAACCTCTATCCTTTCTTTCTCGAGCCATGCCTGCTGTTACACTCAAGGCTAATGTGATTGTGCTTTAGATAACAGCAGTATTGACAGATGGCTCATTAGGAAACAGGAATTTGGCTCTACGATTGCATGCCGAAACCTTGAAACTTGTTTACTGCTACACAGAATCTTTGGAAGAGACRGGCTTTAGTGATGCGGACCCACTTCCTGTCTATCTGACTGAGCTTGTTGCCATGGAGACAAAGATCTGGGGGTGAAAGGTTGCTGGAGAAAAATGATGACTGCACAACGAAAGTGCCATCAACGGACTGGTAAGTAAAAACGAGTTGTTATTCGCGAACACTGCAGAACTCTGTTATTAATTGAGTTGCCTAATTATTATTACTTTAGAGGTGTAATTAATGGTGTGGAAACTTCATTGACATAGAACCATTGCGGTGAGAGTTTAATATGCATCCACCTACATACGTTGTAGCAAACAAGATCATTCTTTAAGACTGTTTAAGTGAMCTATAGGCATATGGAGCTACATGTACTGTATATCGGTGGTGGGTTGGCACCAGAGTAACTAAATACTTGTACTGTGTTACTTAAATGCACATTTTGCAGTATGTGTCTGTACTTTACTTGGGTAGTTTTATTAGTGGATGCAACAAATCTCTGTACTTTCTACTTCACTACATTTCTGCATGAAGTTGCATTACGTAACCAGAGTGGTGTGTGGTATTTGTAGCGGTAATATCACCCCCTGCTGATTATTATGCATCATTGCATGAGTTGTTTTTTGTTTTTTTCTTACGCGAAACCTTCTTCGCGCTTTTTCTTTCTTATCACATAACAGGTGACTGAAATAAGAAGGGAAGAGAGAGAGAGAGAGAGAGAGAGAGAGAGAGAGGGTTCATTTGGTACTCAGGTACATTTGAAGGTGAGTACTTTTGTACTTTTACTCAAACAGAATTGTACTGTAAATAAAGCCTTTTTTCTTTTCTTTTTTTTTTTTATATTCTATCTGTATTTTATCCAAGCACAGGATTTGTGTACTTTGCCAAACCCGAGGTGTCCTCTGCATTGTGCAGATAATGTATTATAATCTGCATGAGAATTGTCTCAAAATAATCCGTTTCGTACCTGCACTCTGTATATAAAGTACATGCATCTTTCCCAGCGTAAATACTGATGCAACATTTTAGACTTAAGTTGTCGAATTCAGTTTCCCTCTAAATGCAGGATGTACTAAATTTATTTCACACGGAGTGCACAATGATGTCGAATCTGTCTTAAACTATACCAGTCTTCTCTAATACCAGTCCAACACATCGTGTGCTTACAGGCAGGAAGGAACAGACAGAAATAGCACCTAATACACCGAGCCAAAAACAAATGATGACATAAACAATTACCGCCATGTGTCCAAAGGGTGCATGTGCTACACTACGGGACGTACTGTAGTCCATGCACAAACAAGATATTCCAAATGAGGACTGTGTCTGTATCACCAGAAATGAGTGTGTTGTTTAATTCATATGGATCAACTCAATAAAAATAAATAAATAAATAAATAAATAAATAAATAATAATCTGCTCGTTTAGACGGCCTTATCGCCAGGGTCCAGAAAGGCCTAGCTGAATGTAATTTGAAAGTCAAACATTTAGAAAAGGAAAGATCCACATTCCCGCCGTTTCTGCCATTACCGGAAGATGGGGGACATCCCTTTATCTGCCGTCTYTTCTAACGCCTGCCAAGCATCGCCCAATCACATTACAGCCTTATTGATGTCGGCTATTACCTACAATGCCCGCCGTCTCCGTGCCCCAGTGCGGATTAAAAAGAAATAGAGAAAGGGATAGAGAGAAAGCGTATGTATGTGTGAGAGAGAGAGAGAGAGAGAGAATGGGGAGGCAATAAAGCCCACTTATGAAGACGTATGCTCACAATTTCAATAATTTTATATTCCCGCCATTTGAGGAGCTAATGATAAAAGGGTTCTCTCCGTAAGTGCGGCTAACCTAATTTCAGGCCTCAAAAATGTATTGGAAGCTCGGGCCAGCGGTCGGGCCTCTTCTTAATGCCACACTTATGGATTGCTCTTGCCTGTAGCTCAGAGTAAAATCCGGGATGCCTTAAAAGCCTTCTTCTCTGATCTTTAGATTATGCTAAGTAATACTGTGGCAATGGATTTCACTGCCAGTTACGGCAAATGTAAGTGAGGTGATTCACTCAGTCGTGTAGTGTCTAAGAATTTTTTTTTGTGTGTGTGTGTGTGTGTGTGTATATAATGAATCTGATGTTTGATCATCCCTAATGGAACATTATGCTAATTGCTCAGGAAGAAAGAGTGCAGGAAGCACGCCTGATCAAGGATAAGTATTTTGCATTTCATGTAATCGATACGTTCATACAGAGGGAGGCTGATGCAAATCGGCGGACTGCCTTTTCGAACCAGAATTCTTCTACAAAGCGAGCATGCCGTCTTGCTTTACTGGGATTTGACCCAAATATGACCATTCCTCATATATCAGGCTTGCATGTCTTGCTTTTTTTTTTTTTTTTTTCCCTGTGAAACCTCAGTCAGCGCCATCTGCATGGGTATTCATAAAGAGGAATTCATCCATTCAATTCAATTCAATTCAATTCAATTCAATCCAGGTTCATTTGTATAGCACTTTGATGAACAGATGCTGTGACAATGCAGCTTTACAGAAATGAAGTCTATGGATATGAATTTGAAAAAAAAATGTAAGTAAAAACTTCCAGTTTGTCGATGATGAGCAAGCCAGCTCACGGGACGTGGCAAGGAAAAACTTCCTGAGATGACGAGAGGAAGAAACCTTGAGAGGAACCAGATGCCGTTTGGATGATGCCCGATAGTGTGACCATGAAACACTCTCACTAACTCATTGTCTAAACCGCTTTATATTGTGAACAGGGCTGCGCGGGGGCTGGAACCTACACCAGGAGACTGAGGGCACGAGGCAGGGTGCACACACACTCACACACATCAAGCAATTTAGGAACGCCAATCTGTATGAATACCTGGAGGAAACCCACCAAGCACAGAGAGAACATGCAAACTCAAACCCGAGGTGGGAATCGAACCTGGACAGTGGGCGTGTGCAAGGCGACAGTGCTGACCACTACGCCTGACCATAAATCAATCCCTGYTATATCCAGAGGTGGGCAAAGTTGCGACAAATCCTGTACTTGAATAAAAGTAAAGATACCCCAGGAAAATTATTCTACTCAAATAAAAGTGGTCGCACTTTTACAATTCTTCTTGGGCAAAAATGATACAAAAATACTACCTTTAAAGTTACTTAAGTACCAAATATACTGAGCTTAAAGGATTAGCTTACAGTAGCCTTAAAGTCAATGTCTCTCTCTCTCTCTCTCTCTCTCTCTCTCTCTTGCTTCCGGTCTGTGAATATAATCTTTCGCCACAATCTGCAGCCATCTCCACGTCTTATTTCAAACACCTGCTATATGATTAAAGAAGGCAAATGATGCAATTTTGCATAAGAGCCAGCAGGGGGCAATATCACCACTTCACATACTACAGATCACACAGGTGATGTAATGCAACGCCCGCGCTGAAATATAGTGAAGTAGAAAGTACAGATATTTGTTGTAGGACGTAGTGGAGTAAAAGTAAACAATGTTTCCACTAATAAAAACTACTCGAGTAAAGTGCAGATGCATGACATATATGTACTTTACATTAATGAAGAACAAGTATTGAGTTACCTTYYACCTCTGATTATATCGGTTTACCAATATAAATGAATAAACGGAATAAACACTGTGTAAGTTGAGTAAGGTATAAAACTTTTGCRGGGCACGTCATGAAGTGTTTTATTCCTCTTACATTACAGCAATTCGCTAATGATTACAATTTTAATTTTGACAAATGAAATTGAATTAGTGACCAACACATGGTTCATCTATTCAAAGTTACAGGTAAGGTTGTGTAATGTCATGAAACAGATTATCCCCTGTCCTCCGTCACATTATAGAAGATATAAATCGACACTCCTCTTTCTCTCTCTCTCTCTCTTGTAAATTACTTTCAAAGACTATTCTGTGCAGAAAACTAACACTAACACTCAAGACGTCTTCCATATTTATTATTAAATAATAAAGTTCATCATATCATTTTACAAAATAAAAAAAAATAAAAAAAACTCTTTATTACTAGACGTATTATAAGAATTACTAGAATGTCTGCTCAGGTCTTTATAATGAGCTACCAAAAGAATTAACATATTAGAACTTAATATACACTTTAAATTAAGGAAAAAATAAAGGACTATAATAAAGAATTATTAATATTGATATGAATCCATTTGAATTTAATTCAATTGAAATTAAGCATGTTGTAAACTTACCTCCATTATAATCTTTTTTGTTCAACCTACATGTAAATTATAAGTGTAAATTATGCCTTTAAATATGTTGAACCATTTTATTATTATTATTATTATTATTATTATGATTATTGTATGAATTGTGCTCCACAGGGCCAGCATTGAGACCATTAGCTTACTTATCCTACACTATCCTGTACGGCCCGCAGATTCAACTCAACCATAAAGCAACCAAGGACGTCATAAGCCAAACGTGGTGCCAGAGGAAGAAATACAGGATACATATTTACAGATCCTCAGCTACTCCTCCACACCATAGATCATCACATAAAAGCAAATAATAGCACTAGACAAGAGACAATGTTCATTTGGTGGCTTTCCAAATCCTTTGATTGCTTTCCAAATATTCATCTCTTCCAAGATCTCCCCTAAAAAAACAGAATGATATATTATTTTAATCCATTTAACGAGCTCATCCTGAGCTGCTTTCACAGCCGTCCAGGGCATCTTCCTCTAGTTTCACCCACAGACAGCAGGATGTTAGTCACTGCCTCCTAAAGAGTCTGCTTTATAAATAGTCGAGCTGAATCATTGGCCTCAATAAACAGGCTCAACGACATTAGGCCGGGCGGAATCTATTTACCGGAACTTCTCGGCGATATATCGGCTCGCAGGAAATGGCAAATGATGAAATATGGTTAGGAAAGGCGAGTCTGAGTTTGTGAAACGCAGGTTGGAAATCCGTGGCCTAATGCGCCCATTAACCTGACGATACCCAACGTGATACTAGCAAGAATTATGCTCGAATTAGGGCGGCGAGAGAGCAGCGATTTAATACGATCATAGCCTAGGCGATAATATTATGTTTCGAATAAGGGCAGGGGAACCGTCATTTACGTCGAATTGGAAAATGTGTTTATCAGATTGTAATGTCATTTGCTTTCCCCGCACCTGCTGCTAGTCTGCTCAACCATGCTAGCTCTGAGTAAGGCTTCCAGAGATGAGGTTTATTCGTAAAAAATTTGTAGATCTTCTTGGAAAATGAATAGTCGTGGCAAGACTTACTTAGGGAAAAAAAAAAATCCCTTTTTTGCATCTTAAATTAAAAAAGAATCTCAGCCCGAAGTGAATCCATGCTAAMTAAGATGTAGCGCTCAAGTTCCGCGAGTCTGCTTTGCATAACTTTGCAGAAGCCATTAGCCGGTCATTTACGGTGAGTTTTTCACTCCGTGTGTTACGATCATGTAATGTCTGCCATGCTCCACGGGTACAGCGTCTCTCCTGACGCATGGCTGATCCGTAAACAAGCTCTAATTAGCAGGAGCTAATGAGAGTGAAAGAGACAATCAGAAGAGCATCTGATGTCCCCGCAGTACACCGCAAAGTCGTTAGAGGTCATGGACACCCCACCTCTTTCTTCGTTGAGTGACACGTTCTCAAGGCAAATTCGTGTTTGTCTTCCTTGCATTCTCTCTCTCTCTCTCTCTCTCTTTAAGGTGGTGCCTTGGCTCATCGCATCATTCATTAGATTACAGCAAGCCATTAGTGTCTTTAGCCGGCTTGGGAGCTTGCAAATTCATCGTGCCTCCACGTTTGGCATATAAAGCAGACTGGAGTGTCTTGCTAAAATACTAATGATAGGATGAGGTTCAAAATTATACAGAACTTTGGACTATTAATGAGGCTTGCAAATGAATCTGTCCACTCTTGACTTTATTCCAGCTTGACATTTCATTGCCACAAAGACCGAATCTGGTGTGCAGGTCAGGTATTGGGCGATCCTGGCCGCGCATAATTGTAGCGTTTCAGGGGATGGAGTGTGCACTGAGCCTTTTGAGGCATTTATTCATTTCACAGAAAATCTGAGAATGTTTAGAGACAACTTTTAGGTGTGCGCAGATACAAAAACAGGAAATTTATGAAACAGAGCTTGGGAATGTATCGCTCATCACCTGTACCGCCTTCATTAGTCTCAGTCGTGACTTCCCCAGTGTGCCCTCCTACCGGCGTGGGGATATTGATGTTCCTCTGAGTTTATGCTTCATTTGACTTCTTTGCCTTAAGATGCCACTGATGATGATTCTTTTCAGGACTATATAAATGCTTGTAACAAATAATAATAGACCTATTGATTGATTTCTCTATTCGCTATTTATAGATCTGCAACGTAATCGAGGCACTGTAGAGCCGTGAATGTGGATGTAATAAACACTCCATAATAAAATATTATACATTGAGATGAATTCATTTTTTTTTTTTAATTGACGCAGCCACACACGCACCATGACATTCAAGTAAATTTGATGGCAAAGTTGTGAGATGGGAAGTAATAGCATGTGGCATGAAGTAATTATGATGCATTATGATGAGGTACTCTATTCATACTAAACTATTTAAATTTACAGCATAGGCCAGCTTCCCATTTCCAGACTTACAGAACAGAGTTTTTTTTTTTTTTTTTTTTTTTTTTTGTATTACTCAACAAAAACAAAAAAAGCTCAGATCTACTCAACCCTTTAAAAATGCATATAAAACCAATGCATCATCAAATTACCAAATTACATTGATGTGTGACCTGGTGATTCAGTA
>QMIH01000024.1:1064266-1074463 GCA_003987875.1 Clarias batrachus | reverse complement strand
TTTTAAGTGCTTTGTAGTATTTATCGACAAAAATCATCCCACTTCACTAGGTCAAGGACTAGGAGAACCATCAGTTCAGAAAAGCCTGCTGGGAAGGCTAGTAGTGCAAGAAAGGGAAACATGAGCTCAAGGGATTGTTAGTAGAGTTAATATTTCATAATTCACATGCTTGGTGAGGAGGTAAGTGTCTTCTAAAATCCCTCAAATTTATGCTAAGCACTCTGGGACAGATATATTTGTTGTTGTAAAGCAGCGTGAAGGTTCTCTTTGAAATCATCGCACGGTTCTGCTTGTGGTTGTCATGAGCCATGTCGTACTGTAAGTAAGACGTTATTTAATAGAATGTAGTAATCTAGAAGACAGCTTGCATTCATAACAGAGTTTTACAGGTTCACTCTGTCATGGTGTATTATAAGATGCTTATTGCAATAGTCGCTTTTTTTTGTTTTGTTTTTTGTTGGTGTTTACATTTTTTGGATTGATCCCCCATTTTTTTCCCCCCTGATTTTTTTTTCTTTTTTTTTTTCTAAATTATCTTTAAAAGAAATACATTTCTAATTAATAATATTCTTTTAAAATAGGGGATTTGATCTGACACTATGCTCAAAAGTATGTGGACTCCTGACCGTTGCGCTCGTTTTCAGTGAACGTCTCATTCCACATGGTGTACCAACTTTACAGTTATAATAAACTCCACTCAGGAGTCTCTGTGCAGGACTCCTGAGTGCACCTTTGGCAAGACTTTGCTTAGTGCACAGGGGCATTGTCGCACTGGAACAGGTTTGGACCTCTCAGGCCCAGTGGAGGGAAATCCTCATTTATAAGACATTTATACAACTGTGTGTTTCTAACTCCGTTTGAATGAGAGCCACATATGCGGGTGATGGTCGGGTACAACCCACATGGTAAACAATGCCAACATCTAGTTAAAATTATGAGTAATGTTTAGAGAGAGAGCGATGCATCTGAGAAGGTAATTGCTGGTAGTGGCTTCAGTCATCCCGACCCCGCTGTATTTAGTATCAGGAAGGTTAAGCTGTCCTTAAGGATGCTGCCAGTCACTATGAATCACTCCTATTGCTTTCCTGCAACAATACCATGCTGTAAAATTTCTCCTGCTTGTGTGAGTAATGGCTTTTCATTTCCAGTGATGCCTCTTGCATCCAATATCGATTGATCACTTCGTCCCAGACATCAGCTGGGGAAAAGAGAAAGTCCCATCTATCTCTCCGTGTGCATGTGCCTCCTTTCATGTTTAAATGGAAGCAACACAAACTGAAACCGAAATGGCAGTGCCATAGATCGATCAAGGCTGAGACAAAACAACAACAAAAACCTCAAATATTCTTTAGTGTATTCTCCTAACTCTGGATCAATCAATCTAAAAATGGCTGATTTGCATCTTTGTGTTAAATAGTGATATTGGGATTTGCTAAACTGGAAATAATACCGTCAAGTGAGCAAGAGTAACATTTTAGTAAAATCGATGGAAGCAAAACTGGCCTTAGTGGGGGAAAAAAAATGCAATGGTATTTTTTATTTGCATTAAGCACAACTCATTGCTTTGTAGCAAAAGGCTCACTGTATCAATAACTCACATTACAGTGGAACCTCGGACTGCGAGTAATGCGGTTTGCGAGTGCTCCGCACGACGAGCAAAGATTTTTTTTATAAATTTTGACTTGGTAACCGAGCTAAAGTCTTGGTTGACGAGTACCGAGTATCTTTATCATGCATGCGCTTCTTATTTTGACACCGGGCTTCACATGATCACAACTGAGCCATTGAGCCAACTGAGGAACTGTGGGTAATCGTCTACTCAGAATATGGGTTTATTTTTGGGACAATAAATAGAAGCTCATTTGTACAGTTGCGGTCAGATGAGGAGAGGTTTACATCCAATCATCAAGAACATGAATATCATGGCAATATTGTGTTTTTCTGGTATTTGTTCTTGATATTTTTCTTCAGACGTATACTTGTATAACATGGTGTATATCTTTAGTGCAAGTAATCCTGAAGGATGCATTTATTTTGGTTTTCCCATATCCGCATAGTGCTGAAAGTCACAAAATGTCTTTTAACTTGCCAAGCCTAAATCAATGATGATTGTCTACAGCTGGTAGCTTCTCCGGGCAACATAGAAGAGAATTGTTTGGCAGCACTGACCAGATTGACCCACACACCATTCAGTGGGAAAGTCCAAGGAGCTCAGTACAGATCTGAGAAGAAGTATGGTAGTCAGAAATGTTTCTTTCTAAACAGCACCTGTTCTCTGTCTACAGTCGGCCTACAAAAAAAAAGTACATGACAATACTCAGCTTCCAGACATCATGTTATGAGGCGGTTTTGCCTGCAGTGGAGCTGGTGCACTGTATCAAGTGGATAGAATAATGAAAAAGGAGGACGACCTCAGGATCTCAGATGATCAGCTTCATGGTCGGCTCCTCGGACAATATTGAGTGCTCCAGCAGGAAAATGCCCACAAACAGTCAACAAAACAGGCATCAACAAAAACTAGACAAAACTAGTTGTCGAATGAATAAAGCAGACTAAAATTAAGCCCTTTGTGACTTAACCCTATTGAGCAGCAGTGTTGGGGGACGTTACTTTTTAAAGTAACTAATTACGTTACAAAATGACTGYCTTCAAAAAKKAATCCGTTACATTACGGCATTACTTTCTGATCACAGTAACTAGGTCGAGTACTTTTCCATTGCAGAAAATGAAAACTCCTTTGTGCTTCCTCATGCATGTTGTTTTAGTCGAGACCTTTATAATTATTCTACCGTCATCACTCAGCGAAGTTTGGGCCGTAGTCGGTTAACTACTAATACGCCTATCTCACCTACGCGGTTTCRSGCGGTGGCYGTAAGTACGGTTCATCAGGATTCACCGCGAGTTTTGGCTGTGATTAAGTTTCCATCTTTCCGCGTGTCGGTCCTCACATAGTCAAACCACATCGGTGAGATGGGGGTATAACAGAGGGGGGGTGGGGTGGGGGGGGCACTGCGGTCCAAATCCAGTCCTGGAGGGCCAGTGTCCAACATATTTTGGTGCCTCTTCTTCTCAAACACAGCTGATTTAACTAATCTGTTAATTACTAGGTTCAGTGGGTGTGTTTAGGTGTTGGTGAATTACAACCTTTTTTTTTTGTGCTGGTCACTGGCCCTCCAGGACTGGATTTGGACACCCCTGGGGTAGGGGGATGGGGGGGCGGCTTATCGAGGGAGGGGCTTGTAGGACGACTTCCTTTCTCTCTCTCTCTCACACACTAATAGATTGGGAGTGACTACTGTCTGGCTCACGGATTACAAAAATTGTCTGAATAACAGATTACATTTTTGAAAAAGTAACTTAATAACTGAGTACTTGAATGGTGGACCGAATGCATTAGATTACTCGTTACATCAAAAAAGTAACATTTGTAAAAAAAAAATAAATACATAAATCTTTTTTWAAAAGTTACTTTGTAACACGTTACACCTAACACAGTCAGGTATGCATCAGAAAAGCAACACAATTTAAAAAAAACAAAAAAAAACCACACAATTTAATTGAGCTCAGGCAAGAGGAGAGGTCAAAAATCCAACAAGTGTAAAAAGAGACCAGCTCAAAAACACAAATCTATTTCCGTGCCACGTTGATGTATACTTCCGACCACAGCCGTATACGTGTTCCTTTATGTCTGGGATTTTTTTTTTTTTGTTAAATTACTTTCACTGGCGTGTGTTGTTGTGTTTATATTTGTGCCATCCTAAGGGAACGGCGGGTCTGCCAGCGCCTCTTTTACGAAGCACGACACTGCGGTAATGAGTGCTCTTTTGCACCTCGAGGCACAGCTAATTTCYTCTGCCGACTGTTTTAATTGTGCCTGTCGACACAAGGGAAGGCGAGAGCTAGCGCACAAGCGCCGCACGGTTGAGGCTGTCACGTCTCCACCGCTTTTCCTGAGATGGATTGATGCATGAGAGACACATTAATGCATTTTAGACAGTAATTAGCAGGGAAGGAGGACAGGACACATGGCGTAACATGAATCTAGGCCAATAATCGACTCTTTTCGGCGTTTTTTTTTTTTTTTTACTCCGTCTTGCTCAGGGATTGAGACCGAGTGCCAGTTGGCCGTGTTCCTTTTTAGCATTTGTGCTATCGTGATGAGTGCAGTGGAAGTGTGTACACACTCACCAAGTTGTGCCGTGCGCCGGTGTGATGTACGTCTCTGACACCGTGCCTCTTCTCGCCTCCAGGTGACTTTGCGGTGCTGCTGAAGGCCGGTATGACAGTAAAGCAGGCTATTGTGTACAACCTGCTGTCAGCTCTCATGGCCTACTTCGGCATGGTGATCGGCACAGCTGTGGGTCAGTACACACACAACGTCACAAGCTGGATTTTTGCCATCACTGCCGGCATGTTCCTTTATGTGGCCTTGGTGGACATGGTGAGTACTTGGACATTCCCTCGGGCGTTACGGAATTAAAAGAAATACAATACAATAGAATAGAACAACAAGAATACATTTAAACAGTAAAAATGTCTTCTAGATGCCATTCAATCTAAAATCAACGATTTTGATTCTTCTGTCATCCAGATGCCCGAGATGCTGCACGGCGATAGCGAAGATCACAAGCGCTGCCAGATGGGACACTTTGTCTTGCAGAACGTCGGCCTGCTCACAGGTTTCGCCATCATGCTGCTCATCGCCATCTTCGAGGACCGTATAGTGTTCGACTTCGACTTCTAGCTTCATCTCCACGCCAGCAGCGTCCTCCCGCAAAACATGGCACGAAGCATCCTCACGTCTCAGTTCGTGTCCTTGCGTCTTCATTTGCTCTCTACGAGGGCCTCTGTGGCTTATAACGGACCAGCAGACAAGAACATTTACAATTCGGCTTCATGTCCCCTTCTGTCGAGTATGGTTTCGAACCCCGAGTAAGCACAATACAGATGCAGAAACCTACAGTAAACGTCTCTCTCTCTCTCTCTCTCTCTCTCTCTCTCTCTGTCCTCAAAAGCTCAAAGCGCATGTTTCAGTGCTTGTCTTAACACGTGTATCAGTATGTGAACATCATCTAAATATCATATCAGTGAGCAGGAAGTCTGAGACTTGAAGGATTATCCCTTTAATATCATGACGATCAGACTGTTGAGAGAGGCGCAGACATCCATCCATCCATCCATCCGTCTAAGTCTAGAAGTGCAGAGTTGTCGTCGTTATTTGTAGCGCACTTGCAGACCCATTCATGAAGAAGTGTAGCGTCTCTTGCCGTGTTTTCTCTCATGTTGTCATGTCGTGGCTAAAGAGCCACTTAAAAAATCTTTACGTACTGTCCCAATAACGGACGACAGTCAAAAAAGAAAAGAAAAGAAAAAAAAAAAAAACGGACTAAAACCTAGTCTTAGTGTGCTTCTCATCAGAAGTTGTGTAGATTTGAGTGCTTTTCATTATGCTGTAATAATTCTACTGTTCCTAGTTGGAGGAAGCGCACGACTCCCTTCAAATCCCTTCATCAGCAAATCCTGTAAAGCCATCCGTTTCTATCTGTCCGAGTGTCCGAGTGTTAGTTTAAAAAAAAAAAAAAGAAGACGTGCACAGTGTTTTAAAGCAAGGTTAGAATACTATAAAAGTCAAGCTGCTAAGGAGTAGTGTTTTGTTAGCTAGGATTTGTTGCATCAGCCGGATCAGCACACAAGATATTTATTAGTTAGTGTCAATCGACCCATATTAGTTGTTTTTTTTTTTGTTTGTTTGTTTTTTGGATCATAAAAGAAAGGATTTAATACTGTTTGTCATGACTGTGATTACCGCTCTTACGTTCAGGTTATTATACAGGTCGAATCAAGGTTATTATTACACATCAGCCAGGGTGCTATCTATGTATGGTTTATTTTCTTTTTTTAATCATGACACAATCAGAAACAGTTCTTTGAAAGCGGTTATTAGATTTATCATGTAAATGCAACAGTTTCTCTGTGGCTTCTTTGACAATCCAGACTACCAGGCTCAAATATCCAAACCCCGCCTCATCTCTTATTAGGCTAATTAGCACTGCAAATTTCACATATTTCGCGTCCATGTCATCTAAACAAATGATGGATTATTTCCTTTTTTTTTCTTTTTTCCTTTTCTTTCTGTAATGCGTCATGCTATTTTGAGAACACTTGCCACAGAACTGCACTCATGAACTTTTCCACCGTACATTCCATTGGCCGTGGTGTGTGCTGCTCGATTAGCTAACAAAGATAACACTCCTATTCTTTGATAAGTTCTTTTGAATGTATGTATAAAGATCAGTCGCGTCCATTTCACCAACATTCTCCAATGGACCTGAAACATGCATGTGGCATGAGCTGAATGGAACAAACTTTTTTTTTTTTTTCTTTTGTTTTTTTTTTCTTTTTTCTTTGTTTTGGTCAGTGTTTGATTTCTATTAAATAGAGTATGCTGAATATTGAGTGTCTTGTTGGTTTTGCTTCATGGTTATTTGTGTGTGATTAAAAACGTGAGCACTGTGAGAGACTTTGGGGCAGGAAGTGATGAAGAAATGATTTCAGTGTTCATCTTGATAATGCCGTGGTTTCATCAGTTGAACAAAATCAGAAGGTGGTTCAAACTTTTACTTAAAAAAAAACAAAAAAAAAAACAAGAACCTGCCTCAAGGCATGTAGTTTGATTAACAAGATCTTGTATAACACTCATTTCCATTTTAATTTCCAACATGGTGCTGCAGCTTGTATCTGAAAAAAAAAAAAACATAATAGTAATACTAAAATGTCTTTTTTTTTTATTATTATTTACCTGAGAAACACTTCCTTGCTTTGAAGATAAAAAATGTGAAGGAGCTGACCTTGATTAATTTTTTTTTCTTTTTTTAATTATGTCGGTCTGAAAGCCTGGGTGTATAAATGTCTTGGTCACGTTAGTCATGCTGATATCTCTCTGTCTAGAAATAAAGGGGTAACACCAACTTGTGTTGTGTTTTGAGCTTGACGAGATTGTGGATTTTCCCCTTTAGAATAATTTAAGGATCTGTAATGGAATTAGTGGATGAAAAGTAGCCTGAAAAAAAAAACAAACACTTTTTTTTCAACTGTTATCTGAAGAATCTGAATCCTCTGATGTGACTATGAGCCGGACTCACTCTAAAGTCTTCTGCAAAAAATGAAATCTATATTTTTTTGACATTCCATGAGTGAACACCACTGGGACATTTAACTATACAGTATGCATCACTGTGCATCACCGGTGTCCTTACGATCATTAATTACACTAATTGTCTGTCACAGCATGGGTGAAAGTAGTTCAGAAAGAAGAGGAGAGCAGCTGCTTGCCAAAAAACAGTGCACCTTCAGCATGAGAATGAATCTGATCACATTGTCATGTGAAATAACTTTCATCTTTGTCTAATTAGTAATCGCTTCTAATTCATTCAGAATCGCCTCTGAACCATGTTGGACCAAGGTTGAATCACAAATAATTCTCCAACCCTAGGGGCACTAAGGGGGATTGCACACCCTATCAGACTAGCTTTTCATTTAACGCTGTTTGGAATTCAACCCTGAAACCTTAGAAGCTGATGCGGAATAAATAGTAAATCCTGTACGTTCCTCAGGACTGTCCGCCACCTTCATAGTTTATTCTTTTCAACTTTTGTCTACGCGGTACGGATAAGAAKTTAAAACTACTTTCACTCCTGTTAATTACGRTAGCCAGCTCCATCACTCGCGGTTAGTTGGTTAGTTCCACCAGTCGCAGCAGGATTCRTGTTGGTGGCGCAAAAATAACTGGTTCAATAAAGAAATCATAATCTGTTGATAAATGGAGCTCGTATAACTGAAAAGCATCATGAGTACTCGAGCATGCCTATGATAGTATCACAACTGTGCTGATATTCAGCACAACAGCACTCCCTCTCCTGAGATACTGCTTATTTTATTTCCGTGGGGGAAAAAAAAAAAAAAATCTCTCAAAAACCAAATGAACATTCCAGTGATCAAATTGTCCTCCATATTTCAGCCATTTGAATCTTTAGCTCACGCTGGTGTTTCCTTTTTGAAGTTCTCCACTTGGTCATGAACACAGCATTCGTGCTATAATAACTGATAGCTGACTCCCTAGTACCAGCTGGCCACATGCGAGATACTGGAGTCTGTCTGTTCTTACGATTAAAGTTCAGGTGAACAGTAGGAGATTGGCTATGAATGAAATGTCCCTCTCGTCCAAGGACATATTGTTTGGTTCTGAGCTGCTGGTACGTCCCTGAGGTCAATTTCCCCCCAAATCATTCACTTGCAGTTATTTATTTGATTGATTATGGTATGTAATATTAAGTTCAGTATGTGAATGGTTATCCTGGTTAGGGTTGTGGTAGCTCCCAGGTAAGCCAGTTATAGGAAAGGAACCAGAAACACCCTGCACTGTGTGTTAGTACACACACATTCATACACCTTTTAACCTTCAAGGGAAGTTTAGGGTTTTGGTTATTTACAGTATATAGTCCAAAATACCAGCGGCACACAAAATTGCACCGCCAGGGTCCGGGTTCGAGTCCCGTCTCTGTGTGCATGGAGTTTGCATGTTCTCCCCGTGCTTGGTGGGTTTCCTCCGGGTACTCCGGTTTCCTCCCACAGTCCAAAGACATGTAGTAGGTTAGGCTAATTGGCGTTCCCAAAATGCCCGTAGTGTGTGAATGAGTGAGTGTATGTGTGTGTGTCTGTGCCCTGCGATGGATTGGCACCCTGTCCAGGGTGTACCCTGCCATGTGCCCTAAGTCTCCTGGGATAGGCTCCAGGCCCCCGTGACCCTGAATACAGGATTAAGCGGTATAGATGATGAGTGACTAAGGAGAATCTTATTTTAAAAGCTGTTTTCTCCTTGAAGTTTGAGTAAACTAGGTATTATTAGGTCTTGGATAAAATACTGYATTAATAAACCTGGCTGTTACACCAATTATAGTACAGTACAGTAGGTCTTAGTAAAATATATTATTTAAATGTTACGGAGAAAACAGTTTATAAAATCTGGTCCTTCTGTCCAACTCTTCCTGATGTAAGCCATAACCCAAATAGCCTAGGTACTATGCCTTATGTCTTTGTGGGAACTAAATAAGTGTCATTCTTAAGTTGTCGAGTTGTGACATTTGGTTTATTTCCAATAAGCAAAATTTGCAGCTTTTATAAAAAAATTTTTAAAAAAAAAAGCCATAAGATTTCCTTTTAGTTACTCTGACTAAGCCTAGGATTAAGCATGAATTATCTTCATTAATAATGTGTGCACACATGTCAGTTAAAAGCCAGTAAAAAGCTTCGTTATAATACTTTAGCTTCATGTTAAACTTGGATTCTTGGAATAAATCACCTTGGATTTTCTGACTATTAAACAGCAACTGGTGAGTATTTCAGCAGCATGAGTCTGTGGGAGGGAGGCGCATTATAAGGTGTGTTTGGGAGGGGGGAAAAAAAAGCAGTTTATCCACTCACTGCAATAGTCATAGGCATTTTTTATAACTTTGTAATTGGAATGTCTTCCAATCAGTCTCGAACAAAGACAAAGTCAACTTCTTGTTTTTTTTTTTTTTGAGTTTCTGAGCTGAAATGGCTTTATGCCTTTCAAAAGCCCCAAGATAACACCCAGCAAGACAAAAGCTCACCATGTGTGTTTTGTCTCCTGGGTCACAGCAGCTATAATTAATCATTCGGATACTCAGTGTAGCAAAGGCTTTTGGGTATTGTGGAGAGATGAAAAGCGTTGCCTCCCAGGAGCCGAGCCACATACTGTCTGGAGGAACTCTGTTATCCTATCCTCCCCCGTGTGCTGTGTTTGTACCGCAACACACTTTCAGTTCGCCGTGTTTACRTGACTTAGCTGAGAAAAGTTGCACGCTGATCATGCAACAGAAACTTGGAGGAACCTCTCAGCCGGTCAGGGATGTACTGTAGTAGTTTGTTCATTTAGCGCTTTTATGCCAAGTTTGAACAAGCAGCCTTGTGTACTGAAACCTCCACACGACGTGTGAGCTCATCTCAGCCACATTGAGATGTTTACAGGATATGTTGTAAAGTAAAGGTCTCCTGCACGGGGGAAATGTCAATCAAATGATCATAAAATAGGCCACGGTGATAAAAGTGCCACTTGATACCAGTCTTCTGGGATTGATGCCGCATGACTCCGGAGATACAACCCAAATCTTTTTCATT
>QMIH01000024.1:1026731-1036801 GCA_003987875.1 Clarias batrachus | reverse complement strand
TTTTTTTTTTTTTTTTTTAAGTTTTTTAATTTTTTGAAGTTTGAAGTTAATAGTATTGAAGTTTGTTAGTCTTTTTTGTGCATAGGTTTAACACTCCAGAGCATGATAGGATATAAATGATTTTCCAATTTTTTTTAATGAGTACCATTTTTTTGTAAACTTTCATATAAAAATTTATGAATAATTATTTTTAATGTCTAGTCTTACATATGAGGACTAATGTTTGTAATATATGTGCATTTTTTTCTTGTTCCTCATTTTGACATCTGGATATTTTTGACTTGTCCATTCTCTCTCTCTCTCACACACACACACACACACACACACACACACACACACACACACACACACACACACACACACACACACACACATACCAAGTTGAGTGCATGGTTTGGTGTAAAACCCCTTTTTATTTCTGCTCAAAAAAGCTGACAAAAAAGCTCAGTAACTCACAACAACACCTATTTACTCAAAGGCCATACACGGCTGCTGAGGTGGGAATTAAAGCAGTTCTTCTCATCATCAGGGCTAAAAACAGTAAATACTAAGGGAATCATTCAAACACAAACGGAACTGTCTGGCCCGTTCCTGTTTTCTTTCTTCCTCTTTTCTCTCAGGGAAAGGGCTGACAGGCAGGGAAAATGATCACAAAGTAGGACTGGGTTTTGTGCCCACCTTTGAGCTGCCCTGGAGGATCAGACATGCAAAAATGATGCGCAGATGCTGCTTGTAGGCAATGTGCGTTCTGGAAATAAGCAAGATTGTCATCGCCCAGAGGTGTAAACGTGAGTATTTTCCAGTTGTTTCAGTTCACGCTTTGAGTTTGTTTCAGGTTTCCTGGTGAAGAGAGACCCCTGGAGAGAGGGGGCAGTATTACACCTGTGGTGTAAATATCAGACTATATAGCAGAATTGATGGAATACAAGTAGATTCGAATGATTTTTGTTGATGGAACAGAAATAAACTTTATTTTTTTGGTAATTATTTGTCAATATTATGTCTGAAAAGTAATCTGATATTCAGTACAATAGCACACTTGGTCATGTGATATTGCTAAATCAATGCACTCTTAATATAGTACAGTTTCCATGATTGTAATGGAAACTGTACAGGGTTTCGTATGACAGTCTGCATTATATAACCGCATCTAAAAATAAACAGCCTAAATKATATTCATTTGTCTTCAGTGTCCACTTCAGGGTGATCCTGGCCTCYCCTCTGGGAATGCTGCGATCTCAAGAGAAAGTGACACTACAGTTAATTAGTGTGGGGGAAAAAATGCTTGTGATCTTTAAAAAAAAAAGACTCAATTGTCAGAAATAAAATATAACACTTTTATGTTTGGTGATGTAAAAATCTGAGACTATTCCAGATGTGTTTTCCCTCAAAGTGATGCCGCACATTAGAAGCACACAATCATATACAGTTGAATACATTCATTGGTATGCTTTCCTTCTACTAGAACTAAGAGATTCAAACATCTACCATCGTGACAGTACACCTGTGCACCAAGCAAGATCTATACATATATGGTTCACCCTGTTTGGAGGGGAAGAACTTGAGTGTCCTCGACAGAGCCCTGATGACCTGCACCAAAGCATCAGAGTCTGACCTCACTAATGCTTTTGKACAGCCACACGTCACAATCTAATGGAAAGCTATCTCAGAAGTATGAATGCAAAGTGGCACTAAACCTGGAATGGGATTAAAAAACAACTATGAATGTTCATGAATTTGAGTTATGGAACTATAAACAGATAGGATCATCTCTGGTATGATTCGTATGGTGTTTTTTTTTTAACACAAAAGATGAATAGTTTTTGTCAAGTTTCTACTTTTACAAGTTAATKTCAACATTGGGCTGAATTCGCTGGAAGTTCACATGGATGCAACCATGGAAACATGCTAAACAATTACTGAAATTTGCATCATATCCGTCTAATATTGTGTTGAAAAACAATAAATAATAATTACCTAGTGCACCAAGCTGAATGTAGTTCTCTCGTGCTCACACATAATTGATATCAATAAGCTTCTCCATGTTATTTACCCACGACCCTGTAAGTCAAGCATGGGTGGGGGTGTGTGTGTGTGGGGGGGGGGTCATCACCCTGCCTTCATGCAGATGAGGGACTTAAGACAAACAGGTTAGGAACATTTTAAGAACTTTTACAAAGAACATTCTTCCTTTTTCATAAATCAAAAACTTTGTATTTTTTACATTTATGAATGCAAGGTATTTTTGAGTGATGTTTTTCACCTGCATTTATATGCTCACTAAAGAATTTGGTCATATTTTTAATCAAATATGTGCCTTATGAGAGTCAGGAGCTACTAGCAGTTCCTTTGAATTTGATGAGTTAATATTACAAAAGACACATTTGTAGCATTTGTGACGAAGATGAGATATATTGTAAATGATAAGGATTAGAATGCAGAACAGTAAATAGTTTTATATTTTGAAATTCAAACCAAATCGTTTTCTCCACACATTTATCTTGACACCGGCTTCACCTGCAACAGCCTCACTCTTCCAGTGCACATATTTTCTATTTTGAGGACATATTGTCTCCARAATGTAATTACATTATTTCTCAAGAATAACACTTCTTTAATCTTTCCTCACAGACACAAACATAATTCACTTCTCAATATTACACACTGCAAGAAATGGCAAGATTTTTTTTTTTTTTTTTGTTCAAATATTGTCACATAGGCTCTTAAACAGCATTATATTGCTTCCTAAAAATACCATCGGCTATTGCCCTGTCAAATCTTGTGTAGTGCACAAAAAAAAAGCCGGTAAATTCTGTCCCTCTATAAATATATAATAATATGTTCTATAATATCACTCAGGCAGCAAGAGTTTTCTCTCTCAGTCTCTTTTTTTACTTATTTATATCACATTCATTGGACATTCTAATGATCATGGATCAATTTCACAAACTTACAGTAGCAAGAAGAAACATTTATGCTATCAAGTCTTCTTAGTTTGAACTTTTAAAACCCTTTCAGTGTTTTAAGGAGATAACTCCATTTTAAKAAAAACATTATTATGAAAATATTATTGATTATTTATAGTGTTTATAAAACTTTTATATGAAGCAAAGAAAAAGTACAAACTTTTAAAGAGTATTTTRATACTAATGAGTTGGTTGATTAGATTATTTTTTTTTAAACTGGTGGCAGGTTGCTTAGCGGTTTGTACCATCGCCTTGYATTTACAGGTGTCGGTTTGGTTTGGTTCTCACCTCGGCTCTGAGTGCATGGAGTTTGCATGTTCTCCTCGTGCTTAGTGGGTTTCCTCCGGGTTTCCTCTGGTTTCCTCCCACAGTCCAAAGACATGCGGATTAGGCTAATTGGCGTTCCCAAATTGCCCGTACTGTGGAAATGAGCATGTGAGTGTGTATACTGTATGTGTGTGCCCTCTGAAGTATTAGCATCCCATCCACSGTGTACCCTGCCTCGTGTCCTCAGTGTCCTGTGATAGGCTCGAGGCCCCCTGTGACCCTGAATACAGGATAAAGCCATATAGACAGTTTGGGGTAACATTTTGGGGCATTATCTAACYGTCTTGTCTTCTACAGTGAGAGTTCAGAAATCCCAACGAGAGAACGGGAGGACCAAGTGAAAGTAACCACACATAACAAAGACAACAGCTTTCAGCAGAGAGGACACCTTTTTCATGTATCTTGTAGAGAAAGCAATCACATACGAAATGAGTGTTTAGCATTACAGTGGAACCTTGGATGACGAGCATAATTCGTTCCATAAGTGGGCSAGTATTCCAAAACACTCGTAAACCTAATCAAACCTTCCCATAAGAAATCATGAAAACTCAAATGATTCGTTCCACAGCCCAAAAAAATAAATACAGAAAAATAATTAATTCAATATATAAAGTAAAAATAAAACAAATTAACCTGCACTTTACCTTCAAAAAAAAGTTAAATCCCAACAGATAAGTGTGTGTGTGTGTGTGTTGTGTGTGGAATTAGCCCCTTCCCTTGCCTCGTCTTACACAGTAAAACTCCTCCTCCCTCCCCCCACCTCGCTTTTTAAGTTTCACAACAAACACACACACAACGGAAACACTGTTTTAACGGGAAAAAAATAAATCTCTTTAATGACACTCGCGTGAGCGCAGACTAACGGAATCACTGCTGTAAAGTAAAAAAACCAAACAAACAAATGAACCAGCACCTTATCTTTGAAAAGAATTGCAACAGAGCAGAGTTTCTGTGTAGAGCAGTGTGTGCGTGTCTGTGTGAAGCCGTGGAGGGGTGTTGTAAAGGCGAGAGAGTGTGTGTATGTGTGTCTGTGTYRAAAAAGTAAGCACTCGTAAACCAAGACATGCTCGTTTTTCAAGTCAAAATTTATTTAAAAATCTTTGCTCATCTTGCGGAACACTTGTAAACCGAGTTACTCGCAATCAGAGTTCCACTGTATCTATATTTTATTCAATTTCAGACATATTATCATGAAGCGCATTATGGCACCCAAAGTTTCAAAACTAGTACTAGTTCAACACTTGTAAAAGAAAATGCTAAAATGGGTCAAAGTAAATCGTAATTATCACATTTTGCACTTATATTGTTCAATTGTACATATACTGGACAAGAAAATAAGCCACGTTATAATTATTGTACATGTGTGTAGTCTCACTCACTTACTTACTCATCGTCTATACCGCTTAATCCTGTATTCAGGATCACGGAGGGCTTGGAGCCTAAGGGCATGAGGCGGGGTACACCCTGGACAAGGTGCCAACCCATCACAGGGCACACACACATAGACACGTTCATTCACACGCTACTGGCAATTTTGAAATGCTGATTAGCCTAATCTCTACTGTAGGTCTTTGGACTGTGAGAGGAAACCAACCAAGAACAGGGAGAACATCCGAACTCCATGCACACAGAGACGAGAATCGAACCCGGCGAGGAATCGAGGTGTTTTTTGACAGACACAGATTTCAATCAGTGAGTTTGTAGTATTTAAGCCACCAAACGACTGTACATGCCTGCTGTACAGATACTGTAATCATAAAACAAATCAAATTGTGTCACTTCATCCTTGGCACCCAKAGCTACAGGACTCTGCTCCAGTGGGAAGCAAAAAGGAACATTTCTCTTGGAGTGAGCCCTCCAGGAAGGGTCTCTGCTAGAGAAGCAGTGATATTAAACCAGAACTCTGACTTCAAGCAAATGTTATGGCCTTAAAAGATGGACTACACCTAAGCTAAGGACTACGTCACCCAGCACCACACAATGTCATCTTTAATGAAGTTCTAACTTTGTACTACATAAAGAGACTCTGGGGTTGTGAAGCAATGTTCCAAACTTTGACATATGTCTTTACATAGCTGTTCTTTTCATTTGACATCCTAGTCTTGACTTTTGATGTTGACTTCTTGATTTTGTCCTTGCTTGTAGTATGTAGCTGTTTGCACGTCCCCCGCTTGTGCCTGTTTTTTTGAACTTTGCATTTTTTACTTGTTTGCCTTCATTAACTCCCTTTTATACTGCAGTTGCACCTGTCTCTACCGCACATTGTGACCAGTGTGCAAGGACGAAAATGTGAAAAGTGTGCAGCTGTCCAAATATTTATGGACATGAATACATTTTCAGATCCGACTCATTTATAATGCCATTCTAATCTAATCTGACTCTTTTCTAGTGCCAATCTGATTACGCTGGATCCCGTGGCTACCCTGGAAACGCTGGGCGTGTTTCGGCAATACACCCTAGACGGAACGTCAATTCAGCACAGGTAGTGCCAGTCTCATGCATATTAATTTCAGCTTTAAACCGGGCTGGAGAGTTAGGTTTCAAATGAAAGCATGTCTAATCTCTAAGCAACAGTGATAGCTACTATATTACCTCTCTTCGGTGAACTACATTTTTCTGTGGGTTCTGACAGCAGGATATCTTGTTCCAAGCTGTTAGGAATATTGCTTGTGTATATTTGATATCACTCCCACATATCGCAAAATTGGACACAGCGTGAAAAAGCAGAAGTTATACTACGCACGATTTATAAGAAAGAAAGAGAGCGCATACCTCCAACTCTCCTGGCGCAAAAGATAGCAATGGGCAGTGGAACTAATTAAATAATGATTTTTTTTTTTTCTCCTAAGAATCTCCCTGAGGGTTTGAAAAAGGAAGTATAACTAATCTGAAATATGAAGCACAAAAACGCATAGCACATCCCAGTGATCTAATAGCTGGGCTGGTTGGTTGACTTTCTTTTCTTTTCTTTTTTTTTAAAACTATAATTGTTTGTTCACACAAGCATAATATACCGTCGGTATTTCTTATACAGCAGAAGAAGTGTCTGTGAGAACACAATGAAGTTAAAGTGCTCGTGCTCCCCTAGTCACTACTCTAAGTTCACAACATTATCTCACAGCATGCTTCCAAATATTTTCTCTGGGTTCATTCATTTTTCATAGGCTTGTGTGCCAATAATGACAAAGAGACTGCAAAGGCATTTTAATATTGCTCCTCATGTGTCTCATAAAAAATGATTAAGTTAAATATTTAGAAATGCAATGCCTGTGTTGCCTGGGTCACATCAAACAAGGAGCTTTGAGACAGAAATGAAATGGAGAACCAGGCTGGGGTGTCATACGTTTGAAATATGTCGCCTGACAAATATGAGACAAATATAAGAGAGAGAGACAGAGAGAGAGAGAGAGAGAGAGAGAGAGAGATTACTTTTATTATACTGTCTCCACAACAATAATAACCCAAACACTTTGAAAATAAAGGAAAGTACGAGTTCCCATGTTGAAATACACTTACACAAAAAAACATGTCTTTGAAAAACTAAACCATGGAAAGACAAAGAAAAATTTCATTCTTATTTCATTTCATTTTTATTTATTTATTTTTAAATATTTTTATATTTATGAACTTTTCTATAATTTATATATATATATATATATACGCTGTATATAATCTTTTAATTGTTGACATAATTATCTAATTATAGCATTATAAATATCTATTTATAACATTTATATCTTGTGTTAGATTTTTTATTTATTTTTACTATCTGCTGTTGCTGCCAGGATGGCAACTCGATCATCAATGCTATGTCACAACCAGAACCTTGACTGTTATGTTTCTTCTTGGTCGAAATATTTTATCCACCGGTGTTAAACATGAAAACCCCTGAACACGAAAAGGAAAGCTGAGTATTAAAAATGAAATCTTTCTCAAAGGTAGCATTTGGGGGAAGAGTTAGACGTTGCCCCTGTGCATGTGATGTTCGATATGCTTGGGGGAGCATGGCATAAACAATTTTCCCCATTGAACAGGGAAAAGAGACAGCCTGAATAAATAAATAAATAAATAAATAAATAAATAAATAACAGACAGAAGAGACAAGGGGAAGAAAAGAAGACAAAACATGAAAGGTAGTGAAATAGGGCAGAAAAAGACAGAAGGGCCCTGGTGATGTGTTAAAAAAGAAAAAAAAAAAAAAAAAAAAAAAGATGGTTTAGATCTGAGATTTAAAGGAGACCATAAGCATCTTTAAAAAGTCTATGCTGCCAGCTCAGCGTCATTAGCTTTCTCTGCTCTGTGCTTCGGTGTGTCACCCTGCAAACGGGAAAAAAAAAAAAAAGAAAAAAAAAAACTCTAACACCCAGGTCTCATAAACAAATCAGAACGGTATGTTTGGGTGTGCAGGAGGGGAGTTTACGTTTCTGTGTGTACAAAGAGGGAGGGTTTAGAAGGAACGAGAGCTTCACTTTTCTGACTTCAAAGCAGGAACAGCATGACGCACTGAAGAAAAGTGCACACAAAGGCAAAGCCATAGGGCTTTTCAAGACATCTGAAGATAAAACTACTAAGTAAAGTTTTTAAAAATGAAAGGCATAAACAAAGCCCACACAAAAAGACCATCAAAGGGGACAGAATTTATAATCAGTTACAGTCTGATTGTGTTTTGTCTCTTGGAATGTTTGTTGCAAGAAGGAAAAAGGAAAAATGTTTGCGCACACCCACACAAATAGAGTTTTGCAACCGTGAAAGAGAAATGTCATAAAATATATTAATCAATGCCAATAACCARAGCAGACTCTGTATCGTTTAAGAATATAGGCGTGATCATGTGTTGGACTCCAGCTGACCAACAAAGTTAAAGTGTATACAGGCAAAATACTTTTGATGCAATTATATCATATTTCTGTGTGTGTGTGTGTGTGTGTGTGTGTGTGTGTGTGTGTGTGTGTGTGTGTGTGTGTGTGCGTGTGTGTGTATGTGTGTGTGTGTAAGGTGCATGCAAAGTCTAAGAAAAATAATAAGCAGGAATATTCATTTTGTAATATTATCTAAAACGTTAACATAAAAGGAAGGTCTGGGGTTTAGCCATGAAAAGTAAACAAATGCACAGTACGGCTCCTTTGATCTGGAAGGATGATTTGTGGTTCACAGAATCAAGTGCAAGGCATGCATTTATACAGTAGGAGAGTGAGGAATGTCAGCTGAGAGCCCTTAGGATGAAGGGTAGGCCGGCCTTAGTTTAAAGATGACCTACTACAAAAATTTTGTACAAAAAAATATTGCCACATTTAGAAGAGTGGTGGAACAGAGTGGGTTTTTGAAAGACAAAAAAAAAAATGAACTACTGTACATGAATGTTATTTCAGCTTGAGAACTTCAAATTAATACTTTGTGTGTGTGTGGGTGTGTGTGGGTGTGCGTGGTGGGGGATTGGTGGTTAAGGCATTGGACCAGAAGGTCCCAGCAGTTCAAACCCCATGAACACCATGTTGCCACTGTTGGGCCCATGAGCAAGGCCTCTAACCCTCAACTGCTTGGATCTATAATGAGATATAGATGTAAGTGAGTCGGGATTAGTGCATCTGCCAAATGCTTAAATGTAAATAAGCAGAGAAGAATGTGAATGAATTAATGAATGGCTCGACTTGACATACATGTAACCCTGTATATCCGTACTTAGCTTGCTTAGTCCATTCTCTTCAGACCCAAATGCAATGCATTCTTCGCTGACTTTTCTTCTAATAGAATCTCTCATCTGAAATAATCTATAAATCTAGCGTAGCATTGTGCTGCTCTGTAGTCTGGCAGAGAACTAAGTCTGCATATGGAATGAAGCATTCAGGGAGCTTATAAAGAGGCGCACCAGAAGGCATGCATGGCATTACAGGAGGACTATGTACACCCAAAGCATCGGCTGAAGGACCAATTACATTTTTTTTTATATTAGCCGTATTCTCTAACTGAATTTATTATTATAAAATTAAGGATTATGGGCTGCTCGTGTAAGCCGTTACGCTTCATTCTGTTCATCATTTATTTTATTTACCAGATGTTGTAAGGCTAAGAAAAATAAAAACTAACATGTACAACACAGACCATTTACAGTCCAGGATTCTAGAGAAAAAAAGGTCTTACTACTGTACCAAATAAATTAATCTATACTGTGATAAAATGATGGAGGGAGAGTCGTATCACTGGGTTACTCTTACCACCTGAGAATGAAAAAAAAAATGAAGGGGAAAACAAGGGGAAGTACATCAGACACCATTCTGATCAGGTTTTGTTTAAAATTATTCAGCCCCACATGAAAAACAAAACCCTTTCAGGGACAATATAATGGCTTGCAATGCTTTGAATCCTGTTTTTCAAAAATGGATGGTGCGTAGTCATTGATCATTGTGTTTGTGCACATTCTGTGAGAAATAGCCAGACACACCCAGGAGGCCTCATGGCACACATCCGCTGGATGTCCACCAGGGTGATCATGTAGCAGTCCTTCATGTCATACCAGTTACAGTGGTCCAGCCACTGGCGCAGAGGCTCTACAGGAGGCTGAGCACTGTACGTTCCTCTCGCAGGCATATTCACATCGTCCACAAACAACACCTACACAGAGAACACATTCAAGCATTTCAAGGAACAAGCAAAGGTCTTATAAAATAATAATAAAATAATGTGCGTTGGCATCATATCCCTAAGCTGCAAGATCTATAAGCAGTGTTTAACCTGAGACCTCTGGAATCTCCCCAAAGAAGCGCACACACACACACACAC
>QMIH01000024.1:996193-1024881 GCA_003987875.1 Clarias batrachus | reverse complement strand
AAAAAAAAAAAAAAAAGATTTTTGTACTTAAGTACAGGGTACTTTCACATATATTATTAAAAAGCCCTTGGTTCTGCAGATGAACGAATGAGAAAAGTTCAAAAGGAACAGCAAACGAGAGAGGTTCAGATGCTTAGTGCCTGATGTTCAGAAGGATGTAAACATAATCGTTGCAAAATGGCTGCTTAAAGTGTTATGACGCTATGAATCATTTTCAGTCCTTGCAAAATGAGGACCGATCGTCTTCTTCTCAACCACACCATAAAACACGTTCTGTTTCATTCATTCTTCGGTGAAAAACTACCTCCGGACGTACTTTGCCCCTGCACTTGTAACCGTTAATCTATAGTAAGCACAAGGGGGGCTCCTAACATGGCTGAGTGTGTGTGTGTGTGTGTGTGTGTGTGTGTGTGTGTGTGTGTGTGTGTGTGTCGGTGTATGCGTGTGTGTAAAATATGAGCGTAACGAGGCGGGTAATGGATGAGGCTGTTAGTGTGATGGATCTCCAGCTGGTCGTGCCGAAAATAGGAGTCGTTTTCCTCTCCTACCCTCGGCTAGAGGGATAGAACGAAGGAAAGGGGCACGGCAGGGCGCTGTCGGTCTCGGCCCGTCGGCTCGTTTATCACAGGCTGCTGTCATGTGCACACATGCAACACACAGATACACACACTAGCTCCAGCAGCGRTAACGTACTGAGAGTGTGAGTGAGAAGCCCCCTTGGTGCTAAATGTATTCACTAAATTTGTCTCAGGTGGACAAGATCCCACAAGGAATTGTTTATTTCTGTATGCTTTCAGTTGTCCCTCGGAGGCTGATTAACTTTTTTTTTTGTTGTTGATGAATTAGTGTCGAAGTGAAAAGGGGGACATCTTTCCTGTTTCCAATTCCACTAGGTTTAACAAAATTAGAATCGAGGAGACAGATGAAAGTGTTGAGATGAGCTTTCAAGTGTTTATTACATGCCATACCCCTTGTTCAACTAATGAAGGGTTTCAAAATGAGGTGGTGAATGGAATCGCATGCGGAATCATGGGTGTGATGAGTGTGCAACACCACATCTTGCAACTTGCACTTCAATAAGATTAATGATTATTCACATTATAAACATAACGGCCACATCGGGTAATTTGTGTAGTATGTTATACACAGTSTTGTTATGATTGATCTTATTTTGTCGAGCTGTTTCTACTGTCCTTTGAGCACTTCTATCCGCTTTTATCCACTACTATTATCCAAGAATTTAATAGATTTTTCCAGACACACTTACTATGATGTACAAGCTCTTGCCGGATCCTCTGGGCACTACAAAGATGATGGGCTTCCGATGCGTGACAAGCAGCTCCATCAGAGCCACGTAGGGCGCTGTTTCTCAATGAACTGCACGTCTCTGGGGATCCGTGGTGCCTGCTTCAGCTGCTCGATCCACAGCTCCCATCTGCCTGCACCCTGACGCAAATCACAGAGTTGAACAAACATTTATTTATTTATTTATTTATTTATTTATATATTTATGCACATACAGAATTTGTGCTGTACTTTTTTAACAGTGCAGTTTTTTATGGATTTGAAAGGAGATCAATAGGCTTTTTCTACACTGAACAGTTTAACAGTAAAATAGAGACTAGTACATTGCAAGATTATTACAGTTAGTGAACCTTTAACCTTGAAAACTTTAAGTAATGGGCAACATCACAGTTTAATGCTTAGTGGGCCAGACCAAAAAAAGGAAAATGACTGTTTATTGTTAACACGATGACCCTTATTATACAGTACATGTTAATTTATCAGCATTAATCTGCATTATAAATAACCTGTAGCGGTAGTTTCTAGACCTTGTTAATTACTGTACATACACTATAAAACCAAAGGTTTATGAACCAACACACTCACATGTGCTAGTTAAAAAGCTTCAGTTGGATGGATGTCTGGATGGATGGATGGATAGATAGATAGATCTTATCTTATTAGATTTTGAGGCACTGCTGTGTGGACTTAGTTACAAGAGTATACAGTAATTGAGGTCAGGCACTGATGATGATGTGCTGATGTTTGAGAGGTGGAGGTCTGGACTGTCATCAGGGATCTAGTTCATCTTAGAGATGTACAGTGGGGTTAAAGTCAGAGCTCTTTGCAAGAAACTCAGGTTCTTACACTTGGTTTGACCTGATCAATTTTAGGCGGGTGTCATGCACACTCGTAACACGACCGGCACTAGGACCCGGAAGTAGTACGGTCGGGTTTTCAGGAAGCATAAAAGGAGACAAAATGGCGCTTCACGTTGTTCAGTCATTGAGTTCGCCCATGCCTTTGCTGACGCTACGCCGACTATTCTGTGAGTACTCACCGATTCGGGTTGCTTCTTTGATTGAGTGYGTGTTGCTAGAACGCGGGTTTATTTGTGTAGATCCTCGCTCTTTGTGTAAGAGAGTTCTTAGACTAATCGTGTGGTTATCCTGCCTATTCGTGCTGCTTCCGCGTTTGGGTTTACCATCCACGCTACACGAGCTAACCACATAAGGCTTTTCAGTTTATCCTTCGGTTGCTCGTGACAGCGGGTGGTCGTAATGCTATGGCTGATCGGTGTGTAGTTACAGTACGTTTTCACATAAATTTGTGGCCGTATGGCGTATCTTTAGCACATTCTGACAGTAGCCAAGTTTACTGCTCTAAGTGTATAACTCTACTTTGCCACATAGTGAAATAACATAACTACATTCTTTTAAGCATTATGAGCAAGATCACAACACTAATTTACTAGATAACTTCTAAATTCATTTGGTTAGATATAATCGTATATGGATTAATACATGGATTCTTCCCTAACGTTTTTCCTAGTGATACTCTGCCAGGCCAGAAATAGAGCCAATCTCATTGTTTGTTCTTTTCGAGGTCTTTCTGACTTCAGATGTGTCTTTAGTAAGTGACTGCAGTTCATTTGGGTTAATGTGTGGAGATTAGCAGTTTGGATAAGTCCACCCTGGAATTATGTATTACAAACACCAACGTTTCACAGATGCTTGGATAATGAGCAAGATGATGATAACTATAATGGGATCATTTTAATTGGCTGATGATTTTCCGTCCTCTATATTTTCTCATTTCATTACTGTGATTTTGAATTTTGTTTCAATACTGTCACCTAACTCTAGAGACGTTTTCTTCTTCTTCTTTTTTTTTTTTTAGTATGCAGTGTGTCATGTCCTGACCCTTCTGGACTTAGAATATACAAATGTTACTGTATGTGTCTGATGTTCTACAATAATGCTGATGTATATTTTTCACTTTATGGTAGCTTAGTTAGGCTTTTAAAATGCCAACTAAGACTGGAATGATYACTGTACATTTTAATAACCGCAGCTCTGACAGCAGCATTCATTTTAAGGCATGTCCAGGTTTATATTAATGTATTTGCAGTTGTAATCAGTTATTGTTTTTATAGTAACTTTGGATTTCTTTCTCATATTGGCAGTGTATTACAGTTGATTTGGGCACACAGGAGATATCAAGCAGACAAAACTTCAAAATGAAGCCATCATAAATAAATATGACACTGTACATCTGACTCACTGTACAATGACTTTCAGACTGCATTACATCTACAGTATAAGCTGTTTTACTTTTCTGATTTGATGTGCCTGTTTATGSTGCACTACACTTTAAATAATTATTAATTTTATCTCACTTATCTCATAATTTAAAAGAAGCATTAACAAGAAGCATATCAAAATCTCTGAAACATATCCACGACTCTGAGTCACAAGCTTTGTTCTGTATCCATCTGTTGAATCAATGGATGGAGCCTGACAGAATGACTTATTTCCAGAATGTAATGAGGGATGAAAGTGATGCATTTAGCCAGGCTAAAGCCTTATTAGTCAGAATTAAAGCTCACTCACAAAGCAAATCATGGGACAAATCAGCTCATCACTTTTTATTTTTTTTTTACAAGACAAACCCATGTGGATAGATATAATAAATTTCATTCACTTCCTGTATTTGTAGTCCTACAATAGGATCTAAAGTCCAGTTGTAGGTTCAGAGATGCACTTTTGTTGCCAGGGTTTTTCAGCAGCAGCTTACTACTTTATCTTGACAGATGATCTCTTCATAATCTCACTGTGTAACCACAAAATGGTCTCTAAAGACCAGCTTCCTTTGGATTTGTCCATAACTCCTCCWTYCCAAATATGTGTTATTATAACATTCAGAGATGAAAGTTGAGAGAGAAATACTTTCTGATGTTTGGATTTTAAAATGAAAAGCTTTTCTATGGAAGACAACTTTGTACATAATGCAATGACCTCATTGATTACTTCAGAAGAGAAAGTGTGAACTGCTTGCTACAGTAGGTCCTTCTATAGCCTCCTTCTACATGCTCCAGGAGTATCTTTTAGTTTTCCTGAATTTTTTATTTTTTTATGTTMTAGAAATCAAATTAAATTGAACCATAAAGGCAGTATCATGAATAGAATTGAACTGTAACTGGAGTATTGTTACAGCCCGAGATCATACAGCCTTATAATACAATAGTCTTAGTCAAAATAGTCAAAATAACATATAACACATTAAAGGATTAGTAAATGAGTCGATTTAAAAGGAGCACATATTGCCATTTGAAGGCAGTGGAGGAGCAGCACAAATCATATTTCAAGTCAAATCAAACTCGTATTACATTCACACAGTGCATAAGCTGATATGTATAGAGGCTAGGAAGCTGTTTATTTTAAGAGCACAATTGTATTTCTCATACATCGTATTTCAGAAAAGTTAGAACAGAGCAAGCTGGTTTCAGTGAAATGCCTAYATGATATTGAGCACTTTGAGTCATTGAGGAAATGGCACTTGAGTTGCTGTGAGAAACAGACATTAGGAAAATATATATATTTTTAAAGTTGCTCTGAGTTTGATGTATTATAATATTAAACTATTTACATTTTGATTCAGAATATCATTGAAAGACTTACTAAGCTATGAACTTAATCATAAAATATATATACAAAAAAAAAAGTGCCAATGGCTAAATAAGAATAAGAGTACAACTTTATTTTTCTTCTATGTTATTCTATGTGACATTTTGCTGCTGCAATATAAAAAGAGTCTTGCATCATGAAAGCGATCATTGCTCTGCTGCCACAGGCTACAGCGTCATACTTATAACAGCAGAATACAGCACGACGCATAATAACTAAAAAAATACATTTAGGCAATATATTATTACCAACCGTAATGTTATTAAACTTTCATTTATCCATGGCTCACAGCTGACCTTAAACTAACTCAATCAACTATTTTGGGATGTTTCTAAACTGGATAAGGGCTTAAAAATGAATCTCTTAAGACACTACTGAGAAGAAGTACTACAGGAAATTAATACAAAAATGGTTTCAACTCCACATGTTTGTAATTACCTCTGTATGTATGTACATATGTACTGTATGAATGTATGTATGTATACACAGACACTTACTGTTCACTTCATTAGGTACACCTGTTCAACTCGTTAATGCAAACAATCCAATCACAAGGCAGCATCTCACTGCATTTAAGCATGTAGACATGCTCAAGATGATCTGCTGAAGTTCAAACTGCACATCACAATGGGGATGAAAGGTGATTTAAATCTTTGAGTGTGGCATGTTGGTGGGCTGGTCAGAGTATTTTCCAAAACTGCTGATCTACTGGGATTTTCATGCACAACCATCTCTAGGGTTTACAGAGAATGGTCTCTGAATGTACATGTCAAACTTTGAAGAAAACCAAACTGGGTGCCATTCGTGTCTCCTAATAAGTAAATATATATAAAATGTGAATGGTTGGTGATAAAGTTACGTTAAAACCAAGCACACCATTGTTTTTCTTGTGAAATTCCCAATAAGTCTGATGTGTCACATGACCCTCTTCCTATTGAAAAAAAACAAAAGTTGGATCCAAGATGGCCGACTTCAAAATGGCCACCATGGTCACCACCCATCTTGAAAAGTTTGCCCCCTCACATATACTAATGTGCCACAAACAGGACGTTAATATCTCCAACCATTCCCATTTTATTAAGGTGTATCCATATAAATGACCCACCCTGTATATAAAAAGCCACCACTTGGACTTAGTTTAGCAAACAAGTTATGTAACCCTATCTGATGCAGTACAGTACATAGCTTCTCGTTTCTTAAACATCTTTGTCAGAAAACATATCCTGTGGCCAAGAAAAGAACTAAGATTGCTGAGAATGGAAAAACACATTATTACAACCTTGAAGGATAGTTGTGAATCATAATCTTCGAGGAACAAATGTGGTTGGAAAAACATCCTGAATGAGCATGATGGGAGATCAGGCATGTCTGATCGATGTTTATTGAAATCATATTGTCAAAAGAAACAACAGCAGAACTCATGGCTATTTTTAATAAGAACATTTCCACACAGGTAATAAAAAGAGAACTCGAGGGACTGGAACTAAAAAGCAGTGGTTGATAGGAAAACCACTTATCAGTGAGGCTAATCAGAAAAAAAAAAGGCTTAATTTTGCTCAAAGCATATAGAATGGCGTGTTGAGGTCCTGTGATCTGATGGATCCAGATAGTGTATACACCGTTCCATAAGAATGGGTGCATCAGGGTTTCTTACCCTGATGCACCCATTCTTGAGCTGCATAAATTGATGCACCCATAAATTGATGCCTAGAAGCTACCGTGCAAGCATGTGGGGGCATGTTATGATCTGGGGCTGCTTCTCTTGGTCAGTGTCACTGATGTCTGCGGGTGAACGGTAGCGAGGCATAAATGCAGAGGCGGACGTTCAGCAAATAAATGTTCTTTTATTAAACATAAAGGGGTCAGGGAAACAAAACAACCACAAACATAAATAAACGTAACGTAGGAAAGGAACCAAAACACGTATCCACATACCAACCGCAAACTCAAATACACGTAACAATGCAAGACACCCGTATGAACTTAAAGCTAGCTATTTATAAAGAAACTAATGACTTATTCGGATCAGGTGGACGCCCACGTCACCTGACCCGAGGTGCAAACATAAACATTACCAACAAAACACAAAACGGGTTCTTTGGGCGCTTTGGCGCCCTCTAGGGGTTATCCCTGACAGTCAGGTCTACTGTAGGTTGAGAAATGTTGTGTGCCTGAAAAATGAGGTCAGCAGACTACTTCTAAGTGACCTGGTTTTTCAATCAATGCAGTTGAAGTTCTATTTCAAGTTGACGATTCAAATGGTGAAAAAGTGGCTCAGAGAGCATGTGATATGATTTTCACCCATGGTTTGGCCAACACAGACCTTAACCAGAGGCCAGACATTAACCCCATTGATAATCTTTGGGGTTAAGTGATCCAACTCTTACATCACCAGTACAAGCTTTTTGGAGAATAATTAATGATACTTTGTGCCAGATTAAATGTTGTGACATTACATACGCTTTTCAAAAAGATGCCACAGCCATATTCAAAGGCATTTATTTATTTATTTGCTAGGAAGTGTATATTGACTAGGAAGCAGAGGATAAACTAGGAGAGAGACACAGAAGGTAAAACTCATTCATAGGCTAATCAATAATGCTACACTTCTGGATCAATCTTGTTTTGTGCACTGATATGATATGTTAGTCTTAAGGGGCCAGGTGGAAGAAAATGATCACACCTAGAAAGAAAGTGTATCGACAGACAGAAAGCATCCAATTGGCTTCAGGAGAAACAAGTCCATAAGGGTGCCAGACACGAGCTGGCAAATACACTGTAAGGTTTATATCAGGAGGAAAATAAAACTTGAATAAGGTTGTCATGAGTCTCTCTCTCTCTCTCTCACTCACAAATACACACACAACACAATGCATAAAACAGTCAAAGTAGATACAGGCCAAGCTTCAGTTAATGTTTGCATCAAACACCAGAATGAAGAAAAAGTGTATTCTGTGTGACTTTAACCTTGGCATAGTTGTTGCTAGCAGACAGGCTGGTATGATTATTTCAAAATCTGCTGATCTTCTGGGATTGTCAAATGCAGTGATGTCAAGAGCTTACATGGAATTTTGGAATGAACGCATGAATAGCTCTCTGAGCAGAAACGCCCTATCAATACAATTTTATCCAAGAAAATCGCCAGCAAAGGAGGACAGTAAGTCAAATAATCACTTTTTAGTGGCGAGCAGAAAGGCACCGCAGCATGCACAACCCATGGAACCTTTGAGAGAGGCGGACATCAGCATCCATTTCTGGCAATCAAGAATAGGATGCTCTTATTAACACTGACTCTGGACAGTCGAATGTTAACCCTGTTGGGGTCTAAAGACTTTCTGAAGAGTCAGCGATCTTCTTATATTTGAGTAAATTTCAAATGTTTGCCAATGTATTAGCTAATTATTAGCTGTGTGGAAATTGGTTGCTTCAAAAGTCGACACATTTTCAACATTTGGGTGTTTAATTATCTTTAAGACATTAAGCCTAGAAACTTTGCTTAAAGTAGCCTGTGCTCATGATTATACACCTCCTCACTAAGATAAAAGTTGTTCTACTTTCCTTACTCAGATTTGCTCTAAAAAGTTTCCTAAAACACTTTTAGTCTAGGACTCCCAGCTAGGACCATTTAAGTTAAGATAGGAGCTTTCTGAGAGAATTCTAAAAAGCTTTGTGAATAAGGCCCTGGCCTTTATGGAAAAGTGGCAAGAAGAAAGCCAGTGTTGAAAGAAAGCCATAAGGAGTGTCATTCGCAGTATGCTACAATCCATGTTGAAAAAGGTGTTCTGATCAGATGAGACCAAACTTACATTTTTGGTCCAAATGTGAAACACTATGTATGGTGAAAAACGAACAGTGCACATCGTCCTGAACACACACTTTTTTCAGCAGGGTAGGAAAGCTGGTCAGAGTTGATATGAAGATGGATGGTGCCAAATACAGGGCAATCTAAGAAGAAAACCTGTTAGCGTTGAGACTGCAGCAGAGGTTAATGTATCATTTTCCTTCAACTTCACAATTAGGCGAAACTTTGTGTTGGTTTATCAAATAAAATCCCAATAAAATACATTTCCTTTTGTGGTTGTAATGTGACAAAATGTGAAACATTTCGAGGGTATGAATACTTTTGCAAGGCACGGTATAATAGTCTGTGTATAATACACTACTTGTAAGGTTCAGGTACTGTACCGTATGTGTACTCTCTCACCTTAAGCAAGGAGAACACATCTCTCTCGCTCATGGCTATCAAGTTCACCAGGGAGCGCACAAGGTTGTCGTCTGATGTCGGAGATGACTCCTAATGTAGGCCATAAGAGGGAGAGATCATGGGGTCCGATCTTTCTTTTATGAAGGAGAGATGAGAACTAAGGGACAGTAGCTTGGAGGTATCACTGACCCAAAAATGTGAAGATGAAAACTCGCATCATTTGACGAGCAGCTGGAAAGACTTCGTGGTCTTACACTGATGTGCTAATGTGTCCCCACAGCTTTTCTTTACAACATGAATGTTAGTGTAAACATTTCATTACTGAAAGCTGGTGAGAGAGCATTAAATAATAGCATCTTTCTCTAATTGTTTTTTTTAAAAATTAGATAAAATGTGGTATTTAATACAGTATGTCATCAGTGAACACTGGAGGCAGCACAAACATTAATATAAAGAAATCATGCTTCTCTTTAAAAATAGTTGTACATAGAAACTGATGTGTATTTAAAAAAATAATAATAATTGTATTGCAGTGCTATTATCAAGCTGTTGTAGTTGTAAACAATGTGGGGTGTTTTGTTTAGTAATATGTAGTGGAGGTAAGAGGAATTGTTAATGCTATTATTTATATACTGTATTTAGCATTAGCTTATACATTGGCAAAGATTTGCTGACCTACAGTACATCCACCACCAAAAGCTCCAAGGGCCACATGAGCATCAGACCTGGATGACAGAGCAAGAAAAAGAAGGTGGGCTGAGAAGGTACCAGGATGCACTATGTGAAGAAGAGAAGCCGCCAGAGCAGTGTTCGGGCAATGTTCTTCTGGGAAACTGTGGCTCCTGGCATTCATTTGGATGTTACTTTAACATGTACTGTACCACCTACCTAAGCATTGTTGCAGACCAAGTACTGTACACCCCTTCATGGCAACTACATGAAATTAGGTCTGAATCTGTTCAGTTTTCAATTGTTCATTTCAAATGCATATTTAATCTAAAAAAGGAAACGTGCCTATAGATCCAGACATTTGGTTCAGCTAAAATATTTATGCACTCTTTTTGCCAAGGTTTTGTTTTCCTAGTAACAGGTCATAGATGGTGGATGCTTCCCATAATTTATGACTATATGTTTTTAGGAGATATTTATACTGTATACATTTTATGGAAGAAGTCTGAGTTTAGCTTTCTATTTTCCTAGGAAAAAGACACGCTGCATTTTTGTGAGTGAGTGAGTTAGAGTGTGTGTGATATGTAATACCTTACTGTACATCAACATTATATAGTATGTTGTAGGAAATCCCTACACACTACTATAGAAGTCACCCCATTTTAAAGTCTCTAACATTTCCAACAACATACAGAACTATGAATACTTTATGTAATTCTCCGACATAAAATTTCAGAAAAAAAAAAAAACAAACAAACAAAACAAATGCTTTTTCTTCAGGAGGAATAACGTCAGCAGTGATTTATGTCCTAAATTACATGGGCACCTGGGTCCAGGCAGGGGGGCAGAATGCAGTCCAAGAGGTCAGCGCTAAGGTATTTCTGCACACAGCTCAGTGTGGACTGTGGGGTGTTGAGCCGAGAGATATAAATGGAAGTGTTTAGCCATTTCCAAAGAGAGATCATAGATTTTTAACACACAATGGAAAAGACCTTTAATTGCTGCCTTTCCTCCTTATTTTTTTCAACCCATTACAACAGCCATGTTCCATCACCAAAATGAATGTCACACAGTTTTGCCTCTGTAGCAGCTGAGTTTGTATAAATGCTGATGGGGCTCTGGGAGTCATATAGGGAGCTAGTTACTGTAGGACCTTATTGGATCCACGAGCTTTTAGGCTGAATTGTAATTGAGTTGCCACAAAACAGTTTTGAGTGCGGGGATGAAAGTTTAAAAGAGATATAGTGAGATTTTTTAAAAGTCTTTATGAGAGAAAGAGAGAGAGAATAACGAGGGTGAGAGGCAGAAAAAGCCCAGAGAGATTACAAGAGGGGGAAAAAAAGACTCTTTATGTTGCAGCCAAATCCTTTCATTTTGTGTCACATCGCTCACATTTTCACACTTTTCTGTCTTAGCTCTCCCAAAGGCTAAAACACACTGCCTCCAATCAATATCAACTTTAATCTGATGGCAGACTCTACTCACTTGCATGCACACACACGCGCACACACACACACACACACACACACACACACACACACACACACACACACACACACACACACACACACCACTGCTATTGCTTTCTTTAGTCATGTTATTTTATCATTTGTACATGTGTGTGTTCAATCCAAATATGATTAGCTTTAAAGGGATAGTTAAAAAAAAAAAATCAGGTCTCTCCTGAATCACAATTGTGGTCCGTATAAGTACATTACCATAGTGGTCTTTGTCGTACTTACTTTTTCTGCTGTGCACACTGACCGTGAAGTTTGTCACACAGAACACAAGTACAATGTAAACAATAAGAGCCAAGTTCCACATACCACTTTTAGGTAGGAACTAGCCATATCCGAACCTGGAAGTTGCTGTATGGTAAGATCTGACGAATGAAAAGAATTATATATCTACTAAACACACCATAACTTTAAAAGATACAAACTTGAAGACTGCAAAAGTTTCATATGGATCTTGCATGCATTTTCGCATGGAACGAGGGTTGTGGAATTTAGCTCAAATTACTTACATTGTTGACAAACTTCACATTCTGTGAGCAGAGGAGAAAAGTAGGTCATATCCCTATATTCACAATTTTCATTTCAGACAAAAATGAAAAAAAAAAAAAAAAAAAGGCCTTGTGTCATCATCCTAACATATAAACAATATGTGTGAATATAGACCACAAACCTTCTTCCAATACATGTGTATGCATGTTTTTATTTCTTTGTAGAGAGACCCACAGGAATAGTACTGTAGCTTGGGATAGTCATAGTGGACAAATTCATACATTCAGCTCATCCCCACGACGAAAGGTTCATATCTTTTAGATTTTTACAAATTTACAAATATCAGTCAGATAATTTAACATTGTTAAATATATCAAGAAAATGTCAACATGATCCCTTTAAATAGAAATCTTTTTTTTTTTACATACATTTTTATGTGAACATGCTGAACATTTTAAGTGGTACGTTAGCGAAGTGCAAAGTAAAAATGTGTTAATGAGCTGAAGAGTTTTTTTTTTTTTTTTTACCCAAACTTCCATCTTGGATAAAGGGTTTCTTTGCACACTAAGCTTCTATTGAAGTTTCTAAAAGCCAATGTCAGTGTCATTAAAATCTATGGATGAAATGCCTAAAAGGAAGAGACTTTTGAAAAAGAAGGGATGATAATGGATTTCTCATAGCCCCCTTTTTAACAGGCTCACCTCAGAACCCTACCAAAATACCAGAGATAATCTGATTTGTGGTGCTTTTCACCTAAACATCAAAGTAAAAATTTGCACATGACATGCCATTTTTATGCATCTGTGATGAGTAAATAGAGGGATTCATTTTCATCTTATTTCATCATATTTACATCAGAAGCAAGTGGTATCCGGTGGCAACATTCATCCAGTGTTTCTGATCCAAACACTGAATCACTGTAACTAATAATGACTCTGTTGACATTTCCTCTAGAGTTTCTTTCTTGGCTTTTTCAGCTTAACCTTAACCTTGATGGCCCCTCTTCATTTTCAATACAAAATAAAACTAGAATATATATTATTATTATTATTTTTATTTATTTTTTTAAATATAGGCCACTATCAACCAACCCCTTTATCACCATGTTTCCAGGAAAGGTTACAATTCATCATGCCACATCAAGGATCTTATTCAAGCAGAAAACATATTCATGAAGTGTTTGTGTCTCCTTGTTTGGAACATGTTCATTAAAGAGTTGTTTCTCGAATTTAAGAAAACAGATCACAATGTTCTTGAATTTTTTTTTTTGGCAATGGAAATATATTGTCATATCTCAGACCTTTTTTATAATAATAATAATCATCATCATCATCATTCATTTGTCATGCATCTAAATGCTTGGCATCCCACAAGGCTGTGGCTTAGCCCCATTACCTATTTCTCTATTTTGGCAACAAATTAGTAAAAAAAAAAAAATTTTTTTTTTTTTGTTTAGGCATGGTATTAGCTTCCAGTGATATGCTGATAACACACATTCAGGTGATTATTTTAGCACAGCTAATTGATAGACACCAGCTTAAAGAAGTTAAAGAATGTTTAAAGCATATTAAACACTACCCAGCAGGAACCCTAATATTAGATGACACGGAGAACATGCAAACTCCATGAACACAGAGACGAGAATCGAGCCTGGCCGGGAATCGAATCTGGACCCTGGAGGTGCAAGGTGACAGTGCTAACCACTACACCACCTTGCCGCCTGGTAATATACAGTATTATATAATTAAAAAAGAAAAATCATCTGAAAACTGGGATGAAAAACTGAAACAGGTAAGATGGTCAGACTTCATAGAAGAACTGGTATATTCTCCAAAATGCTAAGAAAAATCATACCACATAATTTGCTTATAAAACTGCACAAAGTCAACCTGAGACCAACACTGTATGTAGCTCACAATAGTGGATTTTCACATGCAAAGGCTTCATTTTATTTTTAGAGGCATGTGCCAGGGTTTTTTCACAGTACTGACTTGGCTGCAAGGTTTTGGTGTATTTATGCTTCATATCGGTACCTAAAATCAAAAACTAATAATTAAAACTTTAGCTGATTTGACTGTCTTAAATTCAGACCTTTGGTTAAATATAAATTTCTCTTGGGTAATTAGGACCCAGATTTATGGAGTTTATAGAAATAGAAATTATGGTAAACTGTGATGCTTTCTGGTGTGATCATAAAACCTGTCCCATGCAGTTCCCAGTCACCTAATAGGAACAGGTCTGTGGTTCTGTCCACTTAGTGTCTCTCATCATGGCAGGTAACGACACCTCCATGTCCAGGAGTTCAAAGCTGAGGCTCATTTAATGAGACAGATTCTTTTTGTCAAGTATTGTGCTCATGTTTTCTATCTACATTTCATATTCTAGACCATTAAATATCAGGCACTTCCTGACTGTAGTCTGAAGTGGTGAGAAATAATGTATTTTCTTCCTGACCAACAGGAAGAAATAACTACATCATTAAACTAACATAATTAAAGCAATTGTAGCTGCCTCACTACTACACTAACTACTGTAGGTTTGATCCTTGTGTAAAAGATTCTGTTTAGGGCTTTGAAAATACACAGTCATTGTTTAATAGTGAACGTATTGAATAAAGAACAATGAATAATGTTTGTTACCTATCTCCTGTAGTGCAAACACTCTCATAGAAAGCATGCTTGACACATAAACTGACACTGGACATGTGATTCCACCAGGTTCCATGCTAAGTCCTTTAAAAGAAATAATAATAATTTGGCTATTACTTAAACCAATATATTAACATACTGTATACAGTATCTGATGCTGATGATCATATCTTAGCCTCCATTGTGTTCTTTATTCAATTAGGATCCTAATAAATATATATATACAGACATATATATACAGACATATATATATATAGACAGACGTATATAGATAGATAGATATATTGCCTTTTTTTTTTTAACTATATCAGCAAGACTTTAAATCACTAAAGAGGTAACCTTTCTTCTATATGTAGTGCTTGAGTTTATAAAGATTACAAGGTGGACACAGCACTTTCATAACAATTATGGCTTTCAAATTCATAAATAGAAGGCTAATTGTTATGAAAATCGGCTGTGTCCACATGGTAATATTTAAGTTGTGCTCAATATTGTTCCCATTTCCTGCATTTTGGTACTGAACTCGATTTAAAATTGGGGCAACTTCAAGAGAGACGCTCCACTTGAGATTCATGTACTGCATTTTATGTCTCTTGACATGTGGGTTATACCACTTTGACTCATTCTCAAAAACATGTTTGAGATGGAGGCTGAAATATGATGTGTGGAGCCCCAGCCTGCCTACACCTATTTACAGCTATTTGAGAAATGGAGCTTGTATTGGTTTGAGCAAAAAAAAAAAAAAAGAGTGGATCAAATATACAACAATAAAGATGAAACGAGATAGGATCTCTCACGCACTTGCATGTGCGTGACTGAACAAACATTCATTTTTCATTTGCTTATGGTATTATTGACCTCAGGTCCTATTTTTAGGAATAGTAGTTTATTTTGAAAATATGAAGACTGATTTATAGTCTCTGACGTAATGTGATAAAGAAATGAAAGAAAACAAATTATAAGACATACTACATCAATTTGACAGCATTTAATACTATTTCATGACACAGCAAAGGCAAGGTATATACATACAGTATTCACTTATATGGAACCCTTTCCTGTGTGTTAATAAGAAGGCTTTAGACATCCAACTGTGAATACAAGTTTTTGCATATGTCAGGTAGAACTCAAGTTAAGCTTATTTTTACAACATGTAATTTTCCCCCTACTTGAACAGGGGAATGACGCCGTGAAAAAGTAAAACTCTCAAAATGGTCATAGAAACACATGAAAACAAAAAGAAAAACACATGATCATGTGTAGTTCTTTGCCTACGTGATGCATTTTCTTTCTCAGTCATGTTTGTATAATGGGCTAAAATTAAATTAAATTCGGTTCATCATATTGCCTATGTTGTGCTGAAGAAAGGATGTGTTACTCTGTACTGCATAATCCTGAGCCCTGTACATGTTTATTAAAAACCAACAAAACTAAAATGGCTAAAATGCTCTGGGTTTTAAAAGCTACAATATTCTTTACTTTATAAGTGGTGTAAAAACTGTGTAATGCGAGCTTTTACATTTTTTAGCTCAGAAATGAGTAACACGTAGGTTTCGCATTGGTAAAGCCATCAAATGCACTGTAAAATGTGGAAACAACAACAAAAAACAAACAAAACACATAAGTTTAATCACAAAACACAGCTGAAAGCTTTTCTGATGTAAGTAAGAATACAGAATGCAAAAGTCAGAAACAAATGGAAAAATTAGTAGCTCCGTAAGTTTTTGTGTTTGCCAAGACACCAAAGCCCCTCCCACTTGCTTTTTATTGGCTCACAAGACAGAGGCTCACTGGTAATATTCCACCTATTATGCTTTATTAGTGTGTTGTGTGTTAGGAACCTCCACTAGAGGTCACTGTCTCTGGTTGTAGTTTTTGTTGGTCGACTCAATTTCCCAGAAGGCAAACTGCTATTTATAAGATGTTTAATGAGCCACCTCGGTTCAGGTGAGCCCCATCACCTGAACCGAGGTGGCTCATTAAACATCTTATAAATAGCAGTTTGTTCTGGGAAACTGGGTTGAGCATTGTTTGTTTGTATATACTGTCATGTAGGCATTCCTTTTTTGTTTGTTTCTTTGAGTTTATATTTTAGTAATCTTGTTTTACCTTTGTTTTACCTAGTTTTCTTTAGATTCCTTATATTTGTGGAGCTGTCCTATTTCATGTTTAGTTAGGCAGTGTCTCCTCTTGTGTAAGTACTAGTCTGTGTCACTAGTGTTGGTCTTCTTGTCTAGTTCTTGGTTTGTTGCTTTCCCTGTCTGTTTAGATTTGTGCAGCCACATGAGTGCTTAGCTGCTAGCAAGGTTAGCTACTAGTAGGCCTTGACTGCTAATAGGGTTAGCCTCCAGTAGGCTAGCCTTTAGTGGGATTGACTGCTAGTGGTTCGGGTTGCTAGTAGGTTAGCTGCTAGTTTGGTATAGCCTCATGTGTGCCCTGTTCTTGTGTTCTGTTTCCTTTTTAGGTCTGTACTAACCTGGTTAGCCACTAACTCCATTAGCTACTAACCTGGTTAGGTCAGCATCCAGTGTCCCCAGTATTCCATGTAGCTACTAACCACTAACCCATCTAGTCTTTGTGCCCCTGATCCTGTCTCTAGTCTCTGTGGTCCTGTCTCTAGTCTGTATCCCTGGTCTCGTCTCGTCTCCAGTCCGGTCTCGTCTCGAGTTCCCCTATGTGTCTTTAGTTAGCCCCAGCTCCGTGTTTCCTCATCCCTAGTCCCTGTGTTAGTCTGTAGTCCCTATGTCTGTTTTAAAGAGCCCTAGTTTGTGGTTTTGGTTCCTTTCTTGGTTCATGTTCTTTATTATTGGCGGTTTATAAATAAAGACTATTTCTGTTTAAAACCCCTTTGCCTTTATGCCTACCCCATATGCCCATGGCAACTACATCAGCCGGTCTAGCCAGTACCACCAGCTAGACCCATGACATTGTGTCTGTTCTTCCAGGTGTAAATTTGATTTGCATTCAACTTGATCACTGTTTTAACTAAAACAACCAAACTTCAGCTGAAGACGCCTTTCTTGATTGTAGCAGGGATTCAGAAAATCACAAACATTGTCATAATTATACATATTGGCCCCAGGATGCTGGATTTTAACTGTAACTGATTGAAGGAATTGAGGATGTACTGTATAAGCAGGCAGACATTCATTAAACATTTACAAAGTTAGATAAACATAGATATATATTTTTTAAAGTTCAAACAATAATAAAAACAAGAGCAAAAGAATCTGAAGATGTTGCATTCTGTAGAGGAAGTGACAAAGAGAATATCAGGATTCGCCAGTTTAAAAGAAGAAACATAAAACACAAGACACTTATACTGGAACGGATGAGCTGAAACAAGCTACAGTACAGCTGGACCAAATTAAGACTTGTATAAAACAAACCAGAAAATAACACAGTTGCAAAACCAAAGAACCCAAGACAATGAGCTATGAAATTATAAACAACCTGATGGGTCAAATAATTTGGGAAGGTTAACATTAATAATTGACCTTAACAGAAGAATGTTCTCATTCCCTTCTGGAAACTTCAGCTGTGACATTTCAATCACACAGTGAGGATGTGTAAGAAAGCAAGAGAGGAAAAAAAAATACAGAAGGAGCCAAATGGAAAGGAAAGGGCTACCCTCGAGGTTAACCTTGAAGTGAATGACTCATCACACATACAACTATTTGATGTCATTTGGGAAAAATCCCATCCACACACTCCCCTTGTGCGTTTTTATTTTTTACTTTTTGCTCATTCTTTACCACCGCTGCCATTTACGATTTGAGCCCAGGAGGCTAAGCGCGCATACTACTTTACTGCACAAGTCATTCCATGACAGGACAAAAGGCTGCAATCCTGAGTGTGATGGTGCAGAAAACAAATTGCCATCGAAATGCCACATGTGCATTAGTTTTCAGGAAGCTGCATAAAAAGACACCGTGCTCAACTGGAAAAATAGTGACTGAAAAGGTACGCGGAGTTTTCCAGGTCAGTGACTTTTATTACCTCCTAAAATTCCCTTGATTTTTGCTGAATGCCATTTAGGTGGCTTAAATGCTACCTTTACAATGAGGGACAAGATAAAACTCATATGTAAATTTTCCTTAGTACTGTAATAAGGTTAAAGATCATCTGATAAGAGTTCTTACCTGCTTTACAAATCCATAAAGACCCAAAAGTGAAAAAAATGGTTCTACTTGGTGTTTCACTCGTTTGGTTGTGAGCTGTAAAGAGAAAGAAAATGAGCAGAGTAATGGGAATTCTAGATGAAGCAGAAACCCTCTGCCTATTTGGCCCTCTCTAATGATATCGTAAAAGATTTCTTTAAAGAACGAAAAATCGACTCAGCCAAAATCATCCAGAATACAATGTTTAATTGCTGTAATATCAAGCAAAAACATTTGGCAAAAAATAAACAATAAACAACATACCCCAAAAGAGTGTTAATCAAAGGCAGCTGGAAAAATGAGAGCAAGAATTAAAATGTAAGTGAATTCACAAGGCATGTGAATGGGATGTGGAAGGAGCCCATCAGGTCAATTTTAACAAAGAAAAACAATAACTTGTGTTTTAAATGTTAATCACTAATCGAATAATTCTAATTTTTAGATGAATAATTCTCTGCATTCAGTGCTAGGTCACTGAACGGAAATAAATTAATTACTACTTTTTAAATTGTGCATTTTTAATTACTGAGGGCTCTTGCTACTGTAGCTCTTATCTCCCCATCAATTGCAACTTGCTAATACACATTTTAAGTGTAAACTGGCACATAGTGTATATATGTCCTGAGCATCCAGGATCACGGTAAACTGTTTGTTTACTATTTGTGTTAAACGCTAATTATTTGAATAGTTAAATTTTAGATAAATATTTTTCCTAGGCAAAAATATATTTCTCTTAGGTCTAGTAAGTATATCTTAGTAAGTATTGATCAAGAGACCTTTTGAACATCCTGAATGTCTGATGAAGTCGATATACCATCACGTTTCCAGCGGCGGTCAGGAGAGATTTAATGGTCCTCATTCTGTAATCATAGTGGCTCTGAGATGCAGAGGCGCTGTGGCGATACAGTATGTGGCCATAATCTTCCTTGAGTGGGCGAGCGATTACAAAACCACCAGAGTAGAGCACTGTCTCGGTAAGCACACTGTAATCGGGATGGAACAGGGCCTGAGGCAAAGATTTGAAAAATGTGTTTCTTATGAGTTCTACATTGGCTGGCTTTAAGTCCATACAAATATCTCCATTATTGATGAACAAGGTCCTAGAAATAATACATTTGTCTGCCATCATTAAAAACACTGCAAAGGAATGTGTGATGAGAACATTTTAATACATTTTAGGTAGAATATTTAGTGAATTGTTTATTTTTCATAACCTCACTCCCAAGTCTCATTTTTTTTTTTGTTAAAAAAAATATGTACCAATACATAAACTGATTTGTTTCATATTATGGTGTCTAGTGTATTTTTTTTAAAAATATATGGCATTATCTTTTAATACACTCATTCATTTGCCATTCATTTTATATCCCAAAAACATGTTCAATTTATATACTGTAATGGTATATTTATACAATCCACAAACTATGCACCTTTTTGTTGAAAAAACTATGCAACCTTTTTGTTACAAAAAAAACGGAAAAGCCTATGAAATTAAAAACACTCAAAAACAAATTGCATTCTAAAGCTTCAGCAGTTATACTGTATGCCCTAAAGATTAAACCTTTTTAATCTCGTAAACTATAAACCTTGGTAATTCAGTAAAAAATTAATTGACTTAAGAACTCGCATTACTGCCGTTCGACTGAAGGAACTCTTGCAGGAAAATTATTTGATCGAGCGCCAGCTGTAGTGCAGGTTTTATCCCCTTCCCCGCAGATATCTCTGGATATCCATGATATTACCATGAGTGCCATTAGTTCCACTTTGTGAAGATTCTTCAGCTTTTGAAAAGTGAATGATGAAGGTAAAAGCCAGGTCTGTGAGGTGTTTCAGATCTAAAAATAGTTATTAATGGATGTGATTGAATTGTGTAATACGCTTGGGCACCAAACATGCTTTTATCAGCCAGTGTCCTTGATTTTCTTATACATGTTTTACCTTGAGGTTTTCAGGATGTTCGGCGCAACCTGCATATTCTGGGTTCATAGTGATGAGTCATAATAGGAGGGGATATCAAAAAGTTTCAAGATTAGTTCTGTTTACTAGCTCCGCCCACAGACTTAAAACCTGGCAGTCAAATTCGCTGTTGATGGGGACAAATTCACAAAGCACAATACCGCAAAATTTGAAAAAGAAAATTTTTGCGTGCACTTGGTCGAGAGGCGGACATGGCTCGCCTTTTTTGGGTATGGAGATGATGGGCTCTTCCTCTCCATGTAAGGCATGCTGATGGAGTTCTTGGTATGGGGACAAACACCAGCGTGGGACAAACTTGGCAGCAACACGGCGCATGTTCAATGTGTATTGACACACTGACAATGGCAGCGATGTTGTGAATAGTTCTCTGATGATCATCGTGCACAAGTTGCCAAATGATGTCGACATTTTCGGGGGATGAGCTTGGCGAAGGCTGTCCTGATCTCGCGTTGTCTTTCAGTCATGTTTTTCAGCTCTTGAAGTGCATGTGCCACTCAAAACACCTCGACTACGCATTGAAGCATCGCCGCAAACTTGTCGAATCATGTCAAACATCTCTATGGCAGATTTGCCCAGTTTCACACAGAATTTCATGTTTGCTCTTCGTTCCAACTTGCTGCCCATGATGGAATAGCAGACATGGTAACGAATAGCATCAGTTGCACAGTACAAATCCCTTTACAGAAACATGGATTTCTTAGAACTTCTACTGTATGAAGCTAGAGTATTTATTTCGGTAAATGCATGATCAGGACAATATGTTTCTAAATGGAGCCTTCATTTCATCTAACTGTCCATTTAATTATTAGTGAAGCAATTTAGATCCTTACAAAAATGGATTTCCATTTGTAATATGTTTCATTCTTGACACTGGTGTCTGACAAGAAAGGTTAAATACAATTCAGAACTCGTATAAAAGGTGTCATGATAGTTACTTAATGACCATTTGATTTTAACGACCCAAACACAAGATGTAGTCTAAGTGAATTAAATTAAGCATGAATAAATTTGGGAATGATCAATCAGCATGACATTCTTGCTAGGCAATATTAACATTAATTTAATCCACACTATCATTTTATATAGCAGATGAAAAAGTTCAAATCATTAAGAGTCGCTAAGAGCTGTGAAGAAAGACATAATGACCCCTTTTTTTGTCAAAGTCTCTTTGTGGCTTTCTGTGATTGTTCTGATCGGCATAAAGCATCGCAGATGATCTCCAACATTTTCAAAAATTAACAGAGGATGCAAATAAACAAAGTAGAACTCCTGCAGTTAAACAAAGTACTACTCTGTTACTGTACTTGCGTATTTTTTTTCATGTTTCTGTACTTTGAGTATTTTCTGTATGTCATTTTAAGACTCCTTGCTTTTCAGCTGACAATAACACAAATGTGCATTGATTTTCTAATCTAAACATAACCATTTATGCTGTCATTCACACCATACCATGGCCTAAGCTACCCCACATGGGAAAGACAAACAAAACAATTCCATCAGTCCAAGCAGTCCAGCTTTATGGAAATGGTCATTATGAAAGCTTACATTCTTTACCACACCAGAGTGATTGACTGGGGAACATATCCCACCCATGTGGTCTCCTTATTGCAGATTATTTTTGGCTCTCTATTTCAATTTATTTAAACACACATTTGTCTATTTGAGGTATTCTAAGTCTTTGATAAGAGAAATAATAGTATTTACATATTACATAGTTTCACTTTATGTTTCTGTTGAAAGTGGTACATTTAGTATACAGTTACTGTACATGTAGTATAACTGTATTTAGTATAAATGTAAATTACATATAAATGAAATGGCAGCACATGTTTCAGTGTTTACAGCTACAGTAGGAACATGTGAAGCCACTGGATATGATAAACTGTTTATCTATGATGAATGAGTACTGCGAGCAGGCTATACGTCCATATATGATGCGCCCATGAACATTAGCGTAGCAGGGGATTTTTTTTTTTTTTTAGAAAACAAAGGTAGTTTTTAATCTCATAATGGTTTGACTTAAATGATCCTTGTTGATGCAATAGTATGTGTGTTGTACAAGACTAAGGCGCATGACTTAGCCCTTAGTAGGGCTCCAGATAACATAAATCATTAGGCGGCTTTGACTCATGGATACAAAAATATTTAGGAGCAACCAGGCAAACAGATCTAGCCACACTGACTGGTCAGAGTGTGAAATTGGCCATTTAGGACATTTAATTTTCTTTTCATTTATCAATATGCCTTGACTAAATTAAGCTAAATTTAGCTATGCTGTGTCACACATTAGCTAGCATGGTATTCTACTCATTTTTCCTACCCTGTCAGAATTTTGTTCAAAAGTTATTGTTATATCAGTCTTCGCAAGTTGACCAGTATTTGCTAGCTTTAGTTTTACATGGTGGCTTGGTTGTGAGCACTGTCATTGCACCTTCAGGGTCAAGGACTGCCTTAAGTCTGTGCATGGAGTTTGCATGTTCTCCCCGTCCCAGTCCAAAGATATGCAGGTTGCATATTGAAATTGGCATTCCCAAATTGCCCGTAGAGTGGTAGCACTGCAAAAAATACTACAGAATTATCTAACGCAGCATTTTCTGACACCTTTTGTGACACATTGTTTGTAATGTTATGAGAATAATCTTAACATGTAGCACTTTCTGGCACATTGTTTTAATAAAATGTGTCAGTGTACAAGTTGCCTTAAGTTAATGATGCAAATCAAATAAAATATGCAATAAAAAAAACTTTCTGTACTAAATATTAAGTTACTTGCAGTAGTAGCAAGAATTTAGCAGCAGCAAAACAAAATATATGAAACATTTCAGTCCCCATCTGGAGCCCTGCTTAGTGGCAGTATAGTGTATAAATTGTTTACTCTGCAACATGCCCTGAAGGGACAAAAACGGGTGAAGAAAAAGTACAAGAGTGTATTATAAAACAGATATGTACGGCTTAACTATATTTAGGAGAAACTCTGCCCAGTAAATGTCATGCTTTACTGGCCTCATGAGCATAACCTCAAAATAGCATCCACAACAGACTAACAGAACTGCATGCTAGTCAAACAAGGTAAAACTAGGCTAAATCAACAATATAATCTAGTTTAACGAACAACCTCCCCTTTTTATTCATCTAAAGAGACAGACATTACTATAACAGTCTATACAATAAAATGATTGAAAAAAAAAAAAAAAAAACTCCATTACACCCTTTGGTGAAAATAGCACAAGTAAACAAAAGTTAGCAACATCTTGGTACTAAATTTGATAACAACCGTATTTACAAATGTATACAAATGTGGTGTTCAGAGACTAGCCTACTGTATATTGCTAAGAACAAAATTAAATGACTAAATAACAAAATCCCCTTAAACAATTTTCACAGTGGTCTGAAACAACAGCAGGCTAAGCAAACTTTTAACTAGCTTACTAGCACGAAACATTATCAGAAATGTTTACTATTCCATAATCATCAAAAGTAAACCATTCAGACACTGTTAATTCTGTAAAATTAGCATAATTTTCCTTTTTTTATTATATTATAACTGCCAACTATTCAGAAAAGCTTGAAAACTGACATTTGAAACATTCACTCAAACAAAAACAAATAGAATAGAGCCTACCTTACCCACCAGACAAACCACCAGCATGCTCTCCAGCAGCACAGTGTACGTAGATTCCTGTACATAAGGTCTCTCATTGTGACTCCCATATCTCCCATATTTCATTCCAGAATTTCAAGGGCCTTCCTGTCATTGGGACCCTGGGTATTCAGTTCCACCCCACTCCCAACTATGACACCCCTGAGCGCAGTAAATTACAACATTTGCATTGAGTTTAATTAATCATACACAGAACAATGAATCACTACTCATATTTATAAGAACACTCAGTGGCTAACAAACTTGATTAAGACAGAATACAACAAAACACACACTATTATGTGAAGTGCAACAGTCATGCAGGAGCTGTGGAACAAAGAGAATGTATGAGGACTCCTGCCAAAAACACACTTCAGGAAAAGAAAAATAGTATCATATATATTATATTAATATAGTCCGGGTTCGATTCACGTCTTTGTGTGCATGGAGTTTGCATGTTCTCCCCGTGTTTGGTGGGTTTCCTGCAGGTACTCGGGTTTCCTCCCACAGTCTAAAGCCATGTAGGTTAGGTTAATTGACATTGCCAAATTGGCCGTAGTGTGTGTGTGTGTGTGTGTGTGTGTGCCCTGCGATGGATTGGCACCCTGTCCAGGGTCTACCCCGCTTTGTGCCCAACGTCTCCTGGGATAGGCTCCAGGTCCCCTGTTACCCTGAATACAGGATTAAGCGGTATAGATGATGAGTGAGTGAGAGTGAGTGATTATTATATCATAATATTATCATATATATCAATATATAACATATAGCAATGCATTTAGTATTAAAATATTTATACAAGTTTGTCTTTTCCTGAAGTGTGTATACACGTCTGTCTGACTGTCTCTTTATATACTGTAGTATATAGTAGTATATATTTCTAAATATGCTATTAGCATGAATTTTTCCACCAGATATTGGTAACAACCCATGCAATTAACACATGCAAAGAAATGTTTGATTTATGTGTGATAAAGGTGTGATTTTGGCCCATTCTTCCACACAAACAGGTTTCAAATCTTGAAGGTTCCTTGGGCTTCTTCTATCAGCTCTGATCTTTAGTTCTTTCATAGTTTTTCATAAGTCGCATATTGACTGGGCCAGATTTATTTTCTTGGCTGTGTGTTTGGGATCATTGTCTTGCTGAAATGTGCACCCTCGTTTCATCTTCACCATCCTGGTAGATGGCAGCTTTTTAAAAAAAAAAACATTTTTGCATTCATGTTTCCTTCAATAATATGACGTTTGCCAGTACTGTAGGCTAAAAACTGTACTGTCCCCACTGTACTCAAAATGATGTTCCCACCTCCAAACGTCCAACATACTTTTGGTTCAATATGGTGTTTTCGAGGTGGTGTGTGACGTTTGTCCTTCAAACATGGTGTGTATTATGGCATCCAAAAAATCTCATCTGACCGGACTATATTGTCCCAGTATTTCACTAAGGCTTGTCCAAACACTCTTTTTCTTCAGAGTCTTGTATGGTGAGTGTACATACAGTCCATGACCGTAGAGTGCATTACTTATTGTTTTCTTTGAAACAATTGTACCTGCTAATTCCAGGTGTTTCTGAAGCTCTCTATAAGTGGTCCTTGGACAACTCTTCTGATAATTCTTTTCACTTCTCTGTTGAAGCATCTGGTTGTGGCCAGTTTTTTTGGAGAAATGATATTCCTTCCATTTCCGGATTATGGCTCCAACAGAGGTCACTGGAACATTCAGAAGTTTTGAAGTCCTTCTGTAATCAAAGTCATCAGTATGTTCTGCAACAATAAGGATGTGTAGGTCTCGAGAGAGCTCTTTGCTTTTACCAATTTTATGATGTTTCTTGCGTGACACCTTTGTATAGGTTATCTTTTGTGACTGAACCAGCTGATATTAATTTGCACTGACAAGGGTCAGGATTGCTTTCTAGTCATTGATTGATTTCAGATAATGTAACAACTTTCTGTGCCGTTTTGCACCTCCATTTCTTCATGTGTTCAATACTTTTTTGCTGTGTCATTTCACATTATTACTCATAACTTAATTTATAGACATCTGTGGTTTAATTTATTTACATGTGTGGATTGCATGTGTTGTTACCAACATCTGGTGATGGCAATTTAATGTCAATAGCGCCTTTAGAAATAGATTTACTGAGAAAAAAGGTGAAATGTTCAATACTTATTTTACGCTCTGTATTGTGAAGCTTTCTCTCTGTTTCTATGCATCTCTTGCACATGTGATTTTCAATTAATCATGGATGTTTTTTTTTAGTGTGCTTATGAATATAAAAAGCGCTACATGATTAAAATATTTGCATTAAGTTGTCACATTTGCATGTCACTGTAAATACTTACGTGGAGTTCCCACTTTGGATAATAGTACATGATGTGAATACAGTTCACCTTGGTAATCCATCTTTTTTTTTTTTTTTAAAAGCTTGTAAAGCACAATCATGCTTCCTTAGCTATCTCTCTTTTTTTATGCTAACCTACTTTTGGGTATGAGAGTGTTAATTTTTAAATATATATATATATTTTAGTGTTAATTTACTAGAATTAAAGTGATGAAGTCACAATTCTGCATGCTAGCAAGAAACGGGGGCAAGATGAGGTTTGTTTAATTGCAGGTCAGAGTGTACCTTTTAATTTGTGTGTACACACACACACATGCACATATATATGTAAGGATACAGGCTAAACATTTAATTCCTATGTGTGCTCGGTGAATAAAACACTGCCTATGATCCATAACGGCTGTTGCTCCTTCTAAAGTTTTTACATCTCTGGATTCTTCATCAAACAAGCCAGACTTGCCAAAGACACTGTTGCCATGGCAACAGGCAATGTTCTTTTCTAGCTTTTGACCGCATGCCATCTCCTGAGTACCTAAAGTACATCTTTATACAAACGAGGAGAATCTCCTCTAAATCTGTACTTCCTTTCTTTCCTTTGCTAACTCCAGTTTTCTTGTCGGATGTTAGAGTATTTTGTGCTGATAAAAAAAAAAGAAAGAAAAAAAAAAGAATTGTAAAAAAATATGTTCCAATAATAAGAATTATGTAAGGTACAACAAGGGGCTTCAGGATCTCCTCCTAAATTTAAATGCAGCACTCCCAACAGATAACAGAGAGTATTCGCATGCCGGCAATTTGGTTCAAATAAATTAATTATATACAGCCATGGCTGCTAACCTAGTCGCTCTGGGAACACAGCATCAAAACTTTGGATCCATGGCCAGAAAATTCCCCAGACCTTGCTGTTAACTTGAGGTCAATTCTCAAGTTGGACAAACAAAAAGCCACAAATTCCGACAAACTCCAAGCATTGATTATGCAAGAATGACACAAGATTCAGAATTTGAATGACAGCATGCCAAGGGGAAATTGCAGAGTTCTTGTAAAAAGAAGGGTCAACACTACAAATATTGACACTTTGCCTAAACTTAATGTAATTGTCAATAAAGGCTTTTGACACTTACAAAATGCTTGTATTTACCATACCATACCATAGTACCATCTGAAAAAAAGATCTAAAAGCACTGAAGTAGCAGACTTTGTAAAAAAAAAAATATATATATAAATATGTTTGTATAAGATCTGTTAGCAAACAAGTAGGACAGGACAGTAGGACCTGTGAATAATATTCCAAGTTTATTTAGTAGTATAAGGGACCACCCCTAGAGGGCACTGTGTGCGCGATAATTTAAGTTTGTAGTTTTGTGTTTGTAGACTCAGTTTCCCAGAAGGCATCACGGTCAGGTGATAAGCGAGTTCACCTGAACCAAGGTAGCTCATTAAACCTTCTATAAATAGCTGTTTGTTCTGGGAAACTGGATCGAGCATTAATAATATCAAGTGGGCAGTCCTTTTGTTTTAGTTTAAGTTATGCTATGTAACCTCAGTTTGGAAAAGCTCTAGTTTTATTATGTTCATTTGGCTTTGGTTTTTTGGAGCTGTTTGTGTTTTTGTTAAATGTAATAGTTAGTCTCTTGTCTTGTGTAAGTACTGTTCTGTGTGACTCCCGTGTTTGTTTGCCTCGTGTTTAGTTCCTTGTACATTTAGTTATCTGTAATAGTTTAGCCACTTGAGTGTTCAGCCGCTAGTTTTTAGCTGCTAATACGTTTAGCCGCTAGTAGGCTTAACCTCCAGTGCGTTTACCCGCTAGTGGGCTTAACCTCCAGTGCGTTTAGCCGCTAGTGGGCTTAACCTCCAGTGCGTTTAGCCGCTAGTGGGCTTAACCTCCAGTGCGTTTCCCCGCTAGTGGGCTTAACCTCCAGTGCGTTTCCCCGCTAGTGGGCTTAACCTCCAGTGCGTTTCCCCGCTAGTGGGCTTAACCTCCAGTGCGTTTCCCCGCTAGTGGGCTTAACCTCCAGTGCGTTTCCCCGCTAGTGGGCTTAACCTCCAGTGCGTTTCCCCGCTAGTGGGCTTAAC
>QMIH01000024.1:949543-996031 GCA_003987875.1 Clarias batrachus | reverse complement strand
CAGTGCGTTTCCCCGCTAGTGGGCTTAACCTCCAGTGCGTTTCCCCGCTAGTGGGCTTAACCTCCAGTGCGTTTCCCCGCTAGTGGGCTTAACCTCCAGTGCGTTTCCCCGCTAGTGGGCTTAACCTCCAGTGCGTTTCCCCGCTAGTGGGCTTAACCTCCAGTGCGTTTCCCCGCTAGTGGGCTTAACCTCCAGTGCGTTTCCCCGCTAGTGGGCTTAACCTCCAGTGCGTTTAGCCGCTAGTATGGATTAGCCTAGTGTGTGTGTGTGTGTGTGTGTGTGTTTAGCCTCTTGTGTGTTCTTTTCCCTTGTAGGTCCAGGTACAAACCAGCTTAGTGACTAACCCTCTTAGTTAAGTCATCATCCACTTCAATAATAACCAGATTGGATACTAATCCGACTAACCCGTCCCGTCTCTAGTCTCTGCCGTCTCTGTTCAGCTTCACGTTTCTTGTGTAAAGCTCTAGGGCCTGTGTTTCGTTAACTCCCATTTGTGCTATGTTGTGATTAAAAAGACTATGTTGAAAAACCCTCTGCGTCTATGCCTCAACCTTCAGCCCACAGCAACATCAGCCGTAATACCACCCAGGTTCGTGACAAGTAGATTAGTAAAACAATAAACGCAGAGTAACAGGACAGTTGCTTAGTGGTTAGCACTGTCGCCACTGACGCACCTCCAGAGTCCATGTTCGATTCCTACCTCACGTGTGTGTGTGTGGAGTTTACACATTCCCAAATTGCCTGTAGTGTGTGAGTGCATGTATGTGTGTGCCCTGTGATGGATTAGCACGCCATCTAGGGTGTACCCACCTTGTGCCCTATGTCTCCTGAGATGGGCTCCAGGACCCCCACAACCCTGTATACAGGATAAAGCTGTATAGACAATAAATGAGTGAGTAAATGCAATGTATGTACTATAGCTTCAAGTATATCCAGGATTGACAATAAGGATGAATGCTTTTTTAGTTGGAAATTTAAAAACTTTTTATAAAAATTATATCGTTGTATTACAAATGCAATCAGAAAAATTAAACTTCTCAGAAAAGCATATATGATTATATATGATCCCAGGTTTTTTTCTGTCGCCACAACAGTTGGAGGAATTGTGAAAAATCAAACACGATGCAAATGGAATGTAATTCCATATTCTGAGATGGATCGATAGATCAGACCCTTCTCACTGATGCTGCTACAGGTCAGAACAACTTCATGCTAAACTCTACTCACACACTGTAGCGGTTTGTCCTTTACATACTGTACCTCTGAAGAAATTTCGTATTATCCTGCAGTTTATTGCCTTTTCCTAAAAGGGGACCTATTATGCAAAATGAATTTTTAAGTATATAAGCCTATTTCATACATGCAGGAGATCCGAAATCTCACTGAAAGCAATTTTCTGGAGATTTCCTGAAACTCTTTACAATCTCACCGATCTTGGCAAAAAAGCTCCAGACAAAGATGTCAGTAAAACTATTCACAATAAAAAGAATCAGAGCTTTCCTGGAACTCTTAGACTCATTCCTGGTGCATTTCTGGTTATCTCCAAAATTGTTGGTCTCTCCTGGTTCTCAAAGGTGGAGGATATCTCATGCCTTGCTCATAACGCTCTTGCTATACTCCCCTTGTAGTTGCAGGCCTCTCATTGTGCACTCTTTTGATTCTCTCTGTACTATTGCTCGTCATTTTTGCTGTGCGCAAAACCACAGGATCTCGATGTGAATTGCTTGTTCTTCTTAAGGTTCCATTAAATCTCCACAACCACAGTGTATTGCTTTTTCTAGCTCACAGAATGACCCAGAAGTTAAATTTTGCATTCAGAGGTATGTGATGGACAAACCACTGCAGTTTGTGAGTATAGAAGTAATAAAGAATAAATAGTTTAGAGTATAAAGAAGACATATACTATAGTTTAGAAGCATGCAAAGCTGACCAAAATGTGGTTTCTAATTTGGTTGTTTGAGTGTTTATCTCAGTAGTATTACAGTAAGGTTATATAGTTAGAGTGTCTGTTCATATTATTTATACTGGAGTACTACTCAGTTTTTCAACTTAGACTTGATCATTACCTAATCCACATATCATTTGACCGGGAGGAAACCAGAGAACCAGAAAAATCAGGAATTGAATCCGAACCCTGGAGTTGCAAAGTGACATTGCTAACCACCAATCTGACTTTAATAGTGTCCTATTATTATATAAAACTATTTTTTTTAAAAAACAGGATGTTTAGTGGATGTTTAATCAACTTATTTCTAATATTGCATCTCCTCGACTGTGTAGTTGACAAAAAAGACCTGTTCTGATCTATCTCTTTATAGAACAGTGGTAGAAATAGAGAAATGGTGAGGCTTTGTTTTTTGTCTTTCTGACAGAAAAGAAATATTGCAAATAAACCACATCCTCCATAAGAAGTGACATGCAGAAAAGCTTCACAGCTAAAAACATGCAATCTATCAGTAGTGATGTCGAAAGCTTGACCAAAACAGGGCACTTAATAATGACAGTCAAATGAACTCATCCTTTTAGACTATCCCTTATGATGTTAAAGCAGAATGTCAACTGTGTACTGTGTTATGAAGAAGCACAGATGCTTTGTCCTCATTCAGTCTCCAGTTAGCCCAGCTTTCCCAGTATTACTCTGACAGATTCAAACCCACCCGAGCACTGTTCAAAAATTCAGCTATCTATTAAGCTCTGGATGTGGTTAAATTCTCAAAAGAAATGACAACAGAGGACAAGGAGTGCACATGTGTGTGTGAGATACAAAGATGAATGAGCCTAAAAAAACAAGGGCACAATCAAGCCAGAACACCAGGAAGAAAAGGGAGAAAAAGAGAGAGTGTGATTATGAGATTTGTGGAACTAAAAGTCTCCATGTTGGCACACACATTCATTATTAAACAAATACCTTGGGTGAAATAAGACAAGGATTGCTTATCAGCCAAGGCTATGCTCAAGAGAGCCGGGCCATAAGAAGTAGGCCAGCATGTCAGACGGAAAAGAGATTCTATAATTAAATTCCCACAGTAAGTACAGGATTTTCAGAGGCTCAAGAGGAGTTTTTTCCAGGGCCAAGCACAGCTAAATTGCTTTTCATGTGTCCTTGCTCCTCTGGTCCTACAGTGGATATAGTGTGGGCTGCTGATAAACGAATTTTGATTAATGTCATCAGAAGAGAATGTATAATAACACATTGTCTTAAAACTAAACAGTTCAAAATTCATTACTTGATCATATGCAAATTTTATTTCATTGATGAGCGACCCTTCAGTTCATAACATTCAAGACAGTCATATTAGCTAAGAGCTATAGTTATCTAGCTTCAAGTTTGCATTATTTAAAACCTAGCTATCATCTTGTATTCTTTCGAAAAAAAGCTAAAAGCTTATGCATTCAAAAGAAGCTACAAGTTCGTGTTTCCTACAAGTGAGTGTTCGATGTGATTAAATCACCTTTGTTGGAAGTAACAATCATAACTCTACATAGGGGTGTCTCAGAAACAACTGTGTACTGTAGGTTATAATTAACACCACTATCACACCAATCAAGGCTACACAATCTAGTGTAATTTTAACTGTAATTTCCATTTTGTTTGGAGGATCTCCAATTACTGTACATTTTTCTCAACCATTATCCTTCCTATTGGGACTGAACTCACCAGGTTCCTCCCTATATGACATTAGGAATAATAGTTAGGTTTAATAGTTAGGTTTCAATTTGGTATCGCAAATCGGTAAAGATTCTGTAAATATTCCAATTTTATATTAATATAAAAAAGTAATTAATTAATTAATTACTTTTAAAATAATTTTAAAAAATAAAAAATATATAAATTTTTTTCAGATTTTGTTACATTCGTAAACAAATTTAACAAATAATCTGCTTCCACCACACAGGATGCCAATGTGTGAACAGTTTAGAGCATGCTACATGTAGGATTATAAAGGAACAGCAACATTCTACCACCTAAAATGCAAGTATATTAAAAATAAATAAATAAAAATTTTTGTTTTTAATTTTGTTTTTAAAAAATGGAGTTAGTCTGGCAATACATAAATTGCCACTCAAAATAATCATACAGTATGTCCAGTAGATGATTTTTCCTGTATTTCTATTTACAGTTTGTGTTATATAGTTATTTTTAAACTGAATGACTTTAAAACTAACAACTAGACTGCAGACAAAACACAAATTAACTACCAAAATTAGTTTGAAAGCTCCTTACATAATACCCATCTGCATTAGCTTCATTAAAAATGATACTTTTTTTTTTTTTTTCACAGTGCAGCAACATGTTATTCCTGGACAGGTTGCCAATTCATTGCAAGGCACACAACGGCAACTCCTATTCACACACTATGGACAATTTAGGAATGTCAATTATCCTAATCTGCATATCAGTGGGAGGAAACCAGAGTAGCTGCAGGAACCCCACGGGGAGCACGGGGTGAACATGCAAACTCCATGCACACAGACCCGAAGCAGGAATCGAACCCTGGAGGTGCACGGTGACGGTGCTAACCACTAAACCCCCATGCCACCTACTGTATGTTGTTGAAGTTATCACTTCATGAAGTTTATTAGGACGTATTAATGAGTCCCAAAAACAAGGTAATTTTCTCTATATAGAAATGACTCTTGTCATGACTCTTGTCATTTCTGCTCTACAACTTTCAACCAAAGCTAAGTTTCATACAGATGTACAAAAAAGTGGTGGTACCATCTGCTAAAAATGAACCAAGAGCCAGACCACTGTTTCGATTGTGTAGCTAATGTATAAGAAAAGTCATAACAGCCTTGTGTCTTTGCCAAGTGTTTTTTTTTCATCTAGTGAAAAAAAAAAAAAAAAGAAAAATAGTACAAAAGTCTAGTTTAAAGTCTGCCAGAAAAGATCTGATCTGTACTGATCTCTATAATAATTTAATATGACTTGATTTCTCTGCTGGGTTTTAATTAAACATTTTCCACCAAGAGACACTGACTTTAATCTGAAGTTTAAAATTATAATTAAAAAGTATAAATCTATAAATTATAGATTTTTGTTTTTTTTAATAGGCTTATTTATGCGTTGCATGACATTATACTGGAAGCAATCCAACCAAACTAACAGAAAAAATCTTCAGTCACTTAATGTTAGACAGAAAGAATAATCAAGAGGTTAAAAATGTCTCTTCTTTTTCAGGTGTATATTTAAGCTTTAGGAGCTTGGTGCTCTTCTTAAGGTTCTCCAAAATCTTATCGCTGACCACCACAGCCAGGGTATGCTTGTCTTCAAGCAAGAGACAAAATATGCTTCGGAATCAGAAATGAATGACTAAATGTCAAAAATATCCTTAAACTACTTAAGTGTGATTTGTTTTTATCTAAGATCTTGATAAATCTGCAACATTGGTCACCTCAGAATATGAATAATAAGCACAGTACCATCCATTTAATGGATTTGACAGTGGAAAAATATGGCAAAGCAAATCTACATCCAATGTTACATCACAAAGTTAGGCACTCTAAGAAACCTCAGTGGGCACAAATCAGCTACCTTAAATTTTTAATTTAAACAATGTGATGTTTTTCATTTGACACTGAATGCATTTACATTATCTTTTTTCTAGTTCATTAACTGTAATTCTCAAATGCTTGCCATTAGATTATTATATGAATGAATAAACAAACTATATTAATCCAATGAGATTTTCAAACATGTAGCCGTTTCTGCTTTGTGAACATTCTTCTCATCAAGACTCTGGAGTGTGAGCTTCTACAGTCAGGTTAAAGCTGACATTTGGTAAATCGGGTTATCTTCATAATTCCTTTATATTGCATCCGTCTAACACAAACAAACATGCTGTCTAGGTTGATTTGAAAACTTCAATTAACCTAGACTACTGTACATGTCTTTTGACTGTGGGAGGAAACCAACCACACACAGGCGCAATATGCAGAAATGATCGTACAGTAGGTGAGATTCAAACACCCAACCAGGAGGATGGTGACATTGCTAACCTCTAAAAATTCAAAAATTCAAATTCAAATTTTATTTGTCACATACACATTCATACACAGTACGATATGTAGTGAAATGCTTAGGCGACTGCCCGTGACCTTAGAATAAGATAAAAGATATAACAAGAATAAAAAGAATAAAAAGTAGAGGTAGATTCACCTAAGCATAAAATAGTAATATATAAAAAAATATACATAAGTGGTACTATTAAAGCCTAGGTGAACAGTACGAAAAATGAATATAAATAGAGATGTCCATCCAGGGGGTGTGCAAGAATGCTTTAAAGTGATTAAAGCCACCATGCCAACTATATGGCGTTCCAAATATTAAAATTACTCAATATTATCCTTAGTACATAAACAGCAAAATCTGTGGGCAGTGCAGCAGATATATACATTTTTATAGGGAGGATGGTACCATTTTCTATCATGGAAAAAATGAAGGCCAACCTTTAAGCATAAACATCAAAGCCTGTTGAATTCATTTCTGCATATAATCGAAATAATACAGAGTCAATATGAAAGAGCCAGAATGATTTTTTTCCGGCACAATTCAAAACAACACATCATGAGATGAAACAGCATATGGTGTACAATCAACACGGGCTTACACCATCATTTCAAAACACAGCTGTCTCTCATTCACTGCTTTTAAGTCAAAAAGGTTGTAAAGCACATCAAAAGTAACTAATCCGATCCAGCCTCTGTGCAAAAGGTTGAATTAAAGGTCTGTCCTTCATCCGAGACAAAGCAAACAATTAGAATCACTTCCTTCCCATCTGCCCTTCCGTTGTATCTCTCTTTCTTTTTCTCCCTCTCTCTCTCTCTCTCTCTCTCTCTCTCTTTACTCTGTTCATTGAAGTTTGAGAGTAACTAACAATTGGCCCCTGAGCCTTCACATTCTGATTGCTATTGATTTTCTATTAACCACGTCTGAGTGGTTCGGAGTTGAAGTCTTCGTGAGAGAAGTTTAATCATCACTTTGAGATGAAACATGATTTCTGAAAAGGGAACCTTTGAATGTGTAATGAAGGGATGGTAATAACCTAAAGCCTCCTCTAAATCAGCTTTTTTTTTCTGTGCATGAGAAAGGTGATTCTAATGAAAGGGAGCGTGGAGAGGCAAGATAGGAGAGCTGTTTTATTACATTGGAGTCGAGGTGAATCAGAGGGAACAGCTGCCTACACAAAAAGGCATTAACGTCCTCTTTTAAATGAAGAAATCAAATTATCGACCTTGAATCGGAAACAAGGATGTTCAACTTTTTTCTTTCTTTTACTAATTATACACTTATTATACATTTGAGTAAGATTGAGAAGCCAGAAAAAGTTGACTATTTCCTATTGTGTTCCTTCTAGTTCAATCTATCAATCAATGCCTTTGAGAAACGTGGATGGGATGGTGAAAAAGGGTACCTTGTTTGCTCTAAAGTGTGATCCTTGGCTTTTTAAGACCGGGAGCAAATGACGGAGAGGCAAAAGACTTAATTAACAGGATGTGTTCAAAAGAGGTCTGTGTATTTAAACACATATGCAGTGTTTTGTCTGTTCATATGTCTGATGAAAAGAACTGCTGGAAAAATGGTGGAAAAAGAGAGACACCATGTGGAGATTTCCATGTTGCACTTTGATATTGACTCCGCGGCTTGAAAAAGCATGGGGCTGCACTATGACTCCAACCAAGAAAGCTAAATGATCCGTCTTCCCCTGTACAATATGTATATCTAAGCCATGATTAAAATCCCATCTGTTTTAACACTTTCTGCACTTTTTGTTTGTTCAGCACTGACAGGAAGAAGGTCACTGAATGTAGGTAGTTGTGAGTATAACAGAAGCTGTGCTAAACATTTGAAAGAATTAAACCCCATCCTCACTTCTCATTTTCTCCATGATGTGCCAGGGTCGAGGCCTCCAGACAAAATCTATAATTTCTATTTGATGGTGCTGCCTTATAGGTTTTTATGTCTTGCGACATCAGGCTATCGACGTGTTTCGTTTCACAGCGGCTGAGAATGGCAACTACACCCTTTAGATTCTAAAAATGAGTAGTGTGTGTGTGTGTGTGTGTGTGTGTGTGTGTGTGTGTGTGTGTGCATCCGCGTCAAAGCAAGAATGATTAGAGCCTGCAACCCCTCTCAGTACCATGAGTGTGTTCTCATTTGGCATGACAAGTCATTTATTTCTACACTGACAGAGCCATAACGTAATATCAAGTCAGATACCGAGTCATTTATAGATCCATGACTACAACTAGATAATGATCTTATAGAACTTAATAGATTTTTTTTTCTTTAGTAAGCAGTAAATGTATTGCATGCCAGCAGTCAAGCAAAATAACTTACAAACTATGGACTTGATTCTACAGAACAGAGTTTTAGAATCATTTTAAAACACACACATTCATACATTGGGAAATTTGGGAATGCCAATTGGCCTATTCTTTATGTCTTTGGACTGTTGGAGAAAACCGGAGTACCTAAAGGAAACCCACCAAGACTGGGGAGAAAGTGCAAACTCCACGCACTCAGACCCAAGCTGGGAATCAAACCCTGGACCCCGGACGTGTGAAGACACAGTGCTAACCAGCATGCCACCATACTACCAATTACTATGTGATTTTATTAAATGATTAATATTATTTTGCAAAGAACTATAACCCCACCCCCTGTAATTAGGCAAAATTTATAAATCAGCCATCATTTGTGTTCGTAAATATCCAATTAAGTATCAGTAATATACATTGAAATGTTGAAAACTTAATAACCTCTCTTTTAGTTTTATTGTGTAAAAACATAATTAAAATCATCTGATCATAGTTGGTCTTAGTCTTGGTCTTGGTATTAGGCAAATACAACCTCAGACGAACAAAAACATATACATTTTTCACTCTGCCAATATTTACTTAACAAAATAAAACACCATAGCTTCTGGGGCCTTTTCAGATACGTTCTGAGGAGAGACAGGTCCCCAAAAAGCGATAATCTGCTTCAGCTCTTTGGCATAATATTGTATAGATCGTAAATGCTAACGCAGCCTAGCTAGTCAGCAGGGACATGTCTCCTTGTTGTGACTGTTCCTCCTTAAGGAAATCCAGGAATTGTTTTTGCTCTGTCTATAACAATATTTAAAAATCTCCCATGTCAAAATGGACAGACCTAAACAGAAAGATGGTGCAAAAAAAGCCATGTAAGTAAAAGCTTAAAAATGTGAAGGTGTGATACCACCAAATGTGCAATGGTTTCTAACATGTCTGCTGCAGCACCCTTTACCTCATCATCCCTGCCAAAGTTTATGCAGCATCATCAGACAGATGTAGAGGGGCAGGTGGTGAGTCATGGAGAAGAGCAGGTGTGTACGGTAATCGATGATGAGGGCCAAAGTGACGAGCAGAATTAGGAAGAGAGGGTAGCTGAATCGGTAATGAGTAGCTTCATGATAACAGGGGCTCACTGGGAGGGAAGAGGGAGGTAGCCTATCTTGTCCTGCCCTAGAATTGTTTGTGTGAACAGCAGTGTGTGTGTGTGTGTGTGTGTGTGTGTAAGTAAATTTTTTCCTGTATTTTAATTCCAATTCCTGCCTCCATGTTCTCCCTGTGTTTGGTGGATTTACACCGGTTTCCTCCCACAGTCCAAAGACATGCAGGGTAGACTAATTGGCGCTTCCAAATTTCCCATAGTGTCTGTCTGAGTCTATGTGTGTGCCCTGAAATGAATGTCTTGTGCCCGGCCTTGTGCCCAAAGTCTCCTGGGATCGGCTCCAGTCCAGCTCCAGTATAGAAGATGAATGAATGAATGTACTTTGGTGTTGTGTGACTGGACCAATTCTGGATTGTAGTGGTGGGCTGCCTGGACCTAAAATGCGAGGGCTGATTTTTTCATTTTTTACCCATCCACCATTGTTGGTGAAGATGGAAGGGATGCAACGTTGTAAGATTCTCTTTCAAAAGAACATGAACCCTCTATCAAATCTTTAGCATTTCCTGTCTAAAGATGAATTATATTGCCATTTAATTAATGCCACTCATATAAAATTACTGGCTCCCAATGGATCTCCATGGATAATATTATGTCATTTATTTGTTACTTGTTATTTGTTAACTAATTTGTTTACTCCTGTTAGCTATAATTAATATAATAATAGTTCTTCTTTGGTTTAAATTGTGAATGGGATTCCAACAGTAAGATAAATGTTAGCACTCACTTTTTATTGCAAATCATTTGAGTAAACTAATGAGCAGTTTCTCCCAGAGTCCGTCTTCATACTTCACTAGTGCACTTTTAACATACAGTACTGAGGCGTAAGACCGGTCAAATTTAACAACAGTGACAAAACCCAGTACTGTCTACAGTAAATCTCTGAACATTTTAATGGCATTTTGTAAATATTATCACTATCCTTAATTGGATCCATTTATACATGTTATAGGCTCAAAGTTTTTTTTTTCTTCTGTTCCTTAAGTAATTCCATATCAGCAACAAACATACAATACAGTCTATATGTCTAGGTCTGTGGTGCATGCATTGCTGTTACTGGTGTTTATGTTAATAAGACTCACTCACTCATTCACTCACTCATCATCTATACCGCTTAATCCTGTATTCAGAGTCACAGCGCCGCCTGGAGCCTATCCTAGGAGACTTAGGGCACAAGACGGGGTACACCCTGGACAGGGTGGCAATCCATCGTAAGGGCACACACACACACACACACACACACTTACCCGTACACTACAGGCAATTTGGGAACGCCAATTAACCTAACCTACATATCTTTGGACAGTGAGAGGAAGCCGGAGCACCCGGAGGAAACCCACTAAACACAGGGAGAACATGCAAACTCCATGCACACAGAGACGGGAATCAAACCTGGCCGGGAATCGAACCTGAAACCTGGAGGTGCAAGGCGACAGTGCTAACCACTACACCACTGTGGCGCCGTTAATAAGACAACTATGTTAATAAGTCACATCGCTAACAAGACTTGAAGTACCATCCTGACTTGGCTTAAAACCCCGGCTCCCAGAATTCACAGCAGCCTACAAACATGTCCACATCATATTACAAATCACAAGACACTCCACTGGCAAGATCTCGCCCACCGAGGTTCTCATCACACAAACACGTCTATTTCCAATCTAGCTGCATATTTGAAGCAACATCACACCATGAAACAATAAAGTAAATGCTCAACTATTTGGAACTGAATTTACCAAGCATTTTGTACGTGTTTAACTGTTTTACTGTTCCATAGATTTTTTTCATTTGCCCATTTACAATATTTGAATACATTTTAATTTTGGATTGTTTGTCTTCAGTTAAGCTAAATGAATTATTTTTTATTACAACTGCATCCTGCATCATCCTCCATAAATTTGAATGTGCAATTTACTCTATAGTTCAAATGAACTCATCTTTTATTGGTCGATTTGATCCACATGTTTAACATTTTAAAATAATTTAGAATAAATCAAAGGAGGAGGAATTACTGCTTGATGTGACTGCTGTGCCTTAATATGTTTACCGACGTAGGGAGAGCCACAGTCAAACACACAATGGGTGTTGAATTCTCTCCGTTTATTGTCAAAAAGAGAGCACATTTATGCTTTTGGTCAGTTGCCCTTTCTCATACATCCTGCACATCAAAAGAACAAAAGCCATTAACATGTAAGTTGTATGGAGACCCGGAGACATAAGGGTTCCAGCAAGCAATGAGAATTATTACTACATAAGGAATGAGAAACCTCAAGAAGGGAGTTGTTTTTATGGACATATGATATAGTTCAGAAGAGGAGGTTAGAAATAGAGGCATGGAAAATTTGCACAATATAAGAAAACACTAAATTTTCACACAAAATAAAAAAATCATTAAAAATGATTTACTGTAAGTGACCTTGCAAATGTGAAATGGTTTAAAATTGGCAAATTCCTTGAAAACTATGCAGAGTTTATTATTTTTATGTTTTGCAAAAAAATAAAAATAAAATAATAATAATAATACAAAACACTTGCTTTTTCTGCAACAAACTTGCAAATTACTCCCGTTTTGCAAGATTACAACTTGCCCAATTTATTTTGAGTTTATGGGTGGTAGGACCAGAGTGCAGTGCAGAAGATTTGCAAGCTTACACAGCATTTCCGGCTTCGTCAGTACTTTCAGTAGATTTAATACTTGAAGGAACGCTGTAAACAAAATACAGGTAGCTGCTTAAGACAAATCATACAATAAACCTTGGTGCTATTTAATGGATGTGTTTTAAAATGGAAAATTGCGTTGCTATAAAATTCAATCGAATCTTGATGGTGGATTCAGAAGACATTGAGAAAAACTACCATAAATATCCTAGAAACCTTAAACCCTTTGAACTCTATATGTATATTGTAGACATCACGCAAAGTAAATATTTTTAAATAGAGTTTGCAAATTCAAAGTGTAATATATTCCACTGTATCATCTAAACCCAAGTAGTTACTGTAATTGTACTCATATCATACCTTTCTATATGAATTTCATAAAATGTCTGGAATACCAAAATATCAAATAAATTTACGTAATTGGATTGCAAAAAAAAAAAAAAAAATTCTTGACTAGAATTGAAACAAACTGGACATGGATGATAATTATTTTCAGCTAATGTCACATTTCTTTCAGAATTAATGATATAGCAGGGTATATGTTCGCCAGCTTCATTGATTCAGATTGGTTTATCGTGACAATCTGCACACCATTCAGAAGTGTATGTGCATATTTTTATTCGCAAAGAATCTCACTGGTTATACCATTCGTCAACAATCATTTCCACAACACAGACAGATGCGACCTAAATAAATCCTACCTTTTTAGAAAACCTAGAACTGTGGGTACACCTGCTGATGATAAATTAATCAAGGGCTGATGATGCACCTCCGGGCCGCAACTTACACTCTCAAACCTAGGGAAGGGTTTAGTATTGCCCACGTTATGTAATTTTCTACTTGGTTTCATTTTTGTTAAATAAGTAATAGTACTATGGAAAAATATTTATATTGATATACAAATATAAAAAATGTTGTTTGTATGAGGTTTCAGTTGCCCAGACACTGTCCTTGACAAAAGTTAGGCTTAAATATTGTGCATCATCTGAGTTTGTATTTATATTCACATCCATCGAAATGTGCTTTCCAGCAGTTCTCTCTCACCTTCTCACTCTCTCTCACACAGCTTATTCTGTACAGGGTCGCAGGAGGCATAAGCACACACATTCACACTCTTACTCACATACTACAGGCAATTTGGAAATGCCAATCAGCCTACCCTGCATGTCTTTGGACTGTGGGAGGAAACAGGAGTATCTGGAGAAAACCAACCAAGCACGGGGAGAACATATTAACTTCATGTACACAGAACCAAGGTAAGAATTGAACCTTCAAGCCTCAGTGAGTCCACAGTGCTAAACATACACCACTGTGCTGCCACTTGTTAGAATCAATCCAGAGAATGTACAGCAAATGGTACTCCAATGATGAGACTACCTAGTCTGTCTCAGAATCAGGCTTCCTTCAGTTTTCCTTCAAATTTACTGCTTGAACCATGCTGCAGTGCATGCAGCATCATAGCACGGTACTGGACATGTATCTTGGTACTGGTTACAATATCTCCAGCATCATATCGCAGCCAAAAGAAAAATGTTTAAAAAAACATTTTATGAAAGGCAATTAGTGTTATCATATATAAACTACATCATATCTTATCTCCCCATGGTCTCCCTGTGCTTGGTAGGTTTCCTTTGGGTCCTCTGGTTTCCTCCCACAGTCCAATGGTATGTAAATGTAGTGTGTGAATGCATACTGTATGTGAGCATTGACCGGAGGTCGTACCATGGTCGTACAAAAATGGGAATAAATACAATGGTCCCCATAAGCCTCCAATGGTTGCTATTGACCTCCACTGTCTCTAGTTGGACTACAGAGGTAACTCGTACGACATTGTGAGAAGATTAACTGTTTCATAAGAAGGTGATTGAAGTTGAAGCATTAAGGGTGTAAGTACCAGTGTACGTGGCGTTTCCAGGTAATCTGGTCTCCTTCTACAGTCCACAGACATTCTGTGTGTGAGTGAATGTGCTTGTGTGCCCTAGGCTGGATTGTCCGGGATTCCCCTCATGATTTAAAGGTACAGGGACAACTTTAGGAAAGTAACACATGGTTTTTGGCCACATGATGGCAGTGTTCGGGAAAAGGGACAGATTTATGACAGATGGATTGCTATGATTTATATTGTTTATTTGTGTCAAAGGTGTACAAGACTCACTTCTTTCTCTGACATATGAACAAATCCGTTTTACGAACGTGCTCCTGAAACACAGCTCATTTGTAACAAGAGGACAACCTGTATTTCTGTAGGTTGAAAAAAAAATCAGACAGTAAAAATATTTAATCCTTACTTATCAATGACAGAAATTACAGATGAAAAAAAATCTCTCCTAACAATATTCTCAAATTAGGCTTAATAACCCTACACACTTTAAAATTTCTGAAGAGTTTGTAAAAAAAAAAAAAACTACATAAAGTAATTGGTCGCGTTTTCCTTAATAAAACCTCCTTAAATGTTTTTTAAGAAATATTTGAGACATGCACACTCCCACCCACAATAAGACATTAAATCTAAAACTTAATGAAGACACAGACTAATAGAATAATATTGAACTATAAACTATTTACCAATATTTTTAATATTCATCTTCAATCAAGTATTTCCAACATTTATTCTGTGGAAAATTTATTTATATTTTCAACATATAAACAATTCAGTTTTGGAGCAAAATTTTGGAATTTCGGGACTATCTATTAATATTTTAGTATCTGTTATATTTCTCAGTGGCATTTTTAGCTTTAAGAATCATGTAGGAATTTCACAAGGCTGTCACTTTTTGCCATATTCATTTATATTAGTTACTGAAAAGGTCCAAATATTATCATCCAAATATTATCATCATCCATCAAGAAGACAACATTTGCCAATAATTGCCTCAGGATTGACATTAAACCTTTAAAAATATGAAATAATTGCTATAAATGACTCACCATGAAGATCTGCAATATAACTATCAAATCAGAAATTAAATACCTGGGAGTTTATTTTACAATGGACCAAAACTAAGCCAATCACTGAATGTAGAAACCAAAATCAATATTTGTAAAGCTAACTTAAATTCATGGCTTAAATTCAGGATGTATTTACCCAGCCTACTCTAATGCCATCGCAAATAAAACAATATTAATAAAAAAATAATAATCTAAATTTAATTTGAAGAAACAAACTATATTATATGCAAATAGTAATATGGTAGAAGAAAAAATGGACTAAAAATCACTGATTTTGATTGCCTTAATAAAATGTAAAAAATAAATAAATAAATAAATAAACAGGATAAAACCTTGATCAAATATACAGCAATTTATTTTGGTTTATTCCAAATTACAATTTCAATAAAACAGGAGGATTAAAACAACAACGTTGAAAAAAAAAACTTATTATACCATACTTTCATAAACAAATATTGTTATCTTAGAAAACGCTATCCTGTCTGGCCAAAAGAGAGAGAGAGAGAGAGAGAGAGAGAGAAGTTGCACACTAAGATTTAATTCAATCAGCTTTGTCAGTTCATGTATGGAAATGAGTCCTCCTGCTCTCAGAACACCTCTTACACAATTTGAGTTCTGCAATATGGCCATGCCATCAGTGAAGAAAACTCCATAGATGGTCATTCAGTACATTCAGGTGGTCAGTTGACTTCATTTTATTGCCACATAACATTGCTGAGTCTAGACCTGAGCAACTGAAGCATGCTTGTGCGTGTGCATGGCTGCATGGGCTTTCCACCTTACCCTGACGCACCAATAGATAAGCTCAATGTCACATGACCTTTTTTGCATTGCTGAAACCTCTTTTCTGATTAGTGTCACTAACAGGTTTTTTTTCTTAGAGACACACAGTTGTTTAGTCTCAATCCTGTGAGTTCTCATCACATTGTGTGTGTATGAAAATGCTCTTACTTAAAATGCTCTTACTATTAAACATAGCTCTTGATTTTTTTTTTTACCATGCAACTTTACCAAATGTTTAAGTGAGCTCCATTCATGATTTTTTTTCTAACCATGTTTTTTTTAACCACAAAGTTGACAGTTGACTATCTTTCCATGTTTTTCTTATAATTTTAATTCTCCTTAATTTTCTTTGATTGATGCAGCCCAATAATCAGATCCTTTTTGGCCAGGAAGCGTACATACATAACTTCATAATGTAACGGTACCGTACATAACTTCTCTTCTCAGTCCAGTGGTAACTTACTAGATTATCAACAACTCTGTTTTAATCATTATCATTTAATAAAAATCAGACTTCCCTAATTTGCAGAAAGGCCTATACAATGTGTTTATAATAAAACATACCTGTTGTTCCACGTCCCTTGCATGTCCTAATTATAGCGTTTATCAAACATTGTATTCGTAATCCAGTATCAGTTAATTTTGTATTTAGATGTTTAATTTAAATCTAATCTTACGGTTTCCTCTGGCCACTCAGCTATTTTTATGTTGTACTTGCAAATTGTTAATGATGACAGAATTGTTTTGAGAATTCTCAATAAAGGATTATTTAACAAAAAAATAAAAAGAAAGAAAGAACATAAATAACGAAAGTAAACTACAGGGTATGCTGGAGAATTATGTACTGTAGGTGGAGCTGTGCCGATTGCTTAACACGGTTATGCCTCAGAAGAAATAAAAAAATATATTTTGTAAAAGCTGTAACAAGCTGTAAAACGCTAGCCATTATTTTTTCCTCGTGTAGTTACACGCAGTGTCCACAGGAGGGCAGTGGACGGTTTGGTTACATTTCCTAATAAATTGGTAACGCTTAAACAAGGAAACGCAAGAAAAGTAACGGCTACCATTCTATGTTTTATGTTAATTAACATTAAAAAAAAACATTTGTTATTTTTATCTCATTTTTAAAGTAAATGAAACATTTGCTGTACTCACCCGCTGCTTGAACAAATGGTACACCCCGGTGTTATGCATTAAAATGTCTACATGACACAGGAGGAGGTAATCTTTTAAACCAAAGCCGTCGCGCTTTTTCAAACTACATTGACTAAACACTAGTATGCTTAATATAATAATAATAATAATAATAATAATAATAATAATAATAATAATAATACTCGCTATACGCACTGGCTGTGTTTTATTCATGTTCTTTTAAGGATGTGTTCTACTCCCTGGCGCATCCTCCGTGCGTTACCATGGCAACATAAACACCTCAGATACTTGTCGCTGCTGCTGTGGAAATTTCACCCTGCTGACATTAAAATTGAATAATTATTGAAACAAAAACTGTTATAAAATATATACTATTGAAACGTTTATAACTTTTCTGAAAATTATTATTATTATTATTATTATTATTATTATTATTATTATTATTATTTAATCGGAACGACCGGAAAGCACCTACTGTGTCGGTTAAGGGAACTTCCCTCAAAAAAAAAATTTTTTTTTTAAATTCACGATTCTGACCACCCTGCAACATTTACTGTATTTGGCAGATGTCCTTATTCAGAGCAATTTACATATATGATTTATATCATTATACATCTGAGCAGTTGAGAGTTAAGGGCCATGCTCAGGTTTTAATAATATGTTGAAAAATTCTTAAACCAATTCCAGTAATCAGTAATTTCCTTTCTCCTTATTTCATTCTGCCATTTTTGTTTTCCTTAATTCCTTAATCTGACTCTTTTTGGCCAGGCAGTGAATATGTACATACATTTTCATTCATACAACAACACTTTGGAACAATAGTTTTATACTGTATGCAAATAGATCTTTATTCTATAACAGTTGGCATGAAAAAAAAAATATGGTTAGTGCCTGATTTAATGGATTCAAGTGTAAAGTGTCCTAGATTATCAACAACTCTGTATTCATCATAAATTCATTCCCTGAAAATCAGACTTCCCTAATTTTCAGAAATCCCTACCCAAAGAATGTGCGTTTCTAACAAAACGTATAATAGAACATCAGACCATACAGTTTGTTCCATGCCTCTTGCATATCCTAATCCATCTCAAGTAGATTTTTGGTAATTCAATACCAATCAATTTTATATTGAGAATTTTCCATTTCAATCCAATATGTTAAATTTTCCTCTAGAAACTCAGCTCCCTGCTGGATGGGGGAAAAAATGTAAGTGGAGCTGTCCCATATTTACTTAACACGTATGCTTTAAATGAAGGGAAAACTGTACTATTTTTTTTAAAGCAGTAACAAGTTCAGACAAAAGCAACGTAAAACGCTGAATCGTAGCCGTTATTTGTCGTGCAGTTACGCACAGCGTCCACAAGAGGGAAACAGGCGGTTTAAATCACGTTTCCTGGTAAATTGAGAACGCTTAAACAAGGAAACGCAAGAAAGGTAATGTCTATCATTCAACGTTTTACGTCATTTAAACATAATAAACATTTGTTATTTTGTCTTCTTTTTCTGACAAAAATAAAATATAAATAATAAGTAAGTAAATGAAACATTTGCTGTCCTCCCCCGCTGCTTGAACTGAATGGTACAACCCGGTGTTATGCACTAAAGTGCCTACATGACACAGAGTGCGCCGTCGACGTAATCTGTAAAGCAAAGCCGTCGCGCGTTTAAAGGAAATGTGTAACTGCGCTAGAAAAATAGTGACTAGCATTCAACGTTTTTCGTTATTTACCATTTAAAAATAATAAATTCAAACTACGTATATTGTATAAAAACTGGTATGGTTAAAAGGAGTTCCATAAGGAAACGACTTTAAACCGTGCGCCCTCTTGTGGTCGGTGCGTGTAATTGCACGAGGAACAATAATGGCTACCTTTCAGCGTTTTACCATTTACTAATCTTACATTTTGTTGTGGTCAAGAGCAGGGACAACAATCAATGAGTGAAATATAATGACTTTTTATTAACTTTAGGTCTTATTGTGTTGAAGACCTCCGCATCTATTTTATGTTTAAATATGTCTATATGTTATTTTGTGTTCCCCTTGTCGTTTATCAACTGTTTCTCTCTTCCTGTCTTAATATGGTGCTATACTCCATGCTAAAATATTTGAACAAGTCCGGCATCCTGTTATTTATCTTGTCGTCTTTTATTGTTCTTCAGAACAGTCTTTTGTGGCAAAGTGCCTTTTTGTTTTATTAGACCTAGGCTTGCTCGGCTCAATAACTGTTACATTATGTTATGAACAGCCCAGGACAGGACATATAAGCAATTTTACAGGTGTGAATTTTGAAATTACTTTACCTGAAAGTCCCCCTGAGAATGTCCTGCCCCTCAGTCCAAAGAGTCTAGCTCTGGCCCTGGATGTGATTAGTCTGTGGCACTGCTGAGGTGTTATCGAATGCGTTGCCACTGCATTTTGATACGCAACTTGCGGCCTTTAGTGATGTTATACATCAATACTGGCCAGAGGCGTCAAAAACTAATATGGACTCTATCTCGTGGACAGTGGAACACCGTGGTCTGTCAAGTCAACATTTCAAATAGTTTTTGGAAACAACAGATATATTGTTCTCAGTGTAAAAGATGAAAACCTATTCAAGCTGTTATCAGCTTCAAGTCGTGGTACAGGGATGCACCAGTGGCTGTGCCATGGATATATTGCATATCTGTGAATATCTTAACTTAGTATAGTGAATAGTGATAATTACCCCAAATAAAAGCTTAAACATCTATAGAAAATTCCCTGCCATCCTGGGCAGGTTGAGGAGTCTTTTTTGGCCCAGCACTGTATGTGTGTATTTGTTTGCATGTATGTTTTTTATTTTTAAACTGTTCAGCATGGTGAAGCATGGTTAATTACAAGAAAACTCTGTGCAGCATTGGTTGGAATGGCCAGACAACCACTGACACAAAATGGTGATGCATGATTAGACAATAAATAGTAGTAATGATGATAGATATGATAGTTTCCTCCTATTTAATTAGATACTATTTTGTACATTTTGATCCTTATTTTTGTGTTGTGACAGTAACTGTATTCTCTCTGTAATGGCTGCACGCTCTTTTTAAATTTGTTACATTCCCTTTAAAAGTACATCCAATATGGGGGCCTTCATATCATATAAACCTTTTTAAATCTATATGTTTAGAATTGGCAACATAATGTGTATTACTCCAATAAGGTGGCACTAAACAGCACACATGCTAATGTAAGCATGGATTTGTTTTGTGACAGGAAATGTGTTATTCAAGTTATGTGGCATTTAGGGGAAAATAATGCTAGAAATAATGCTAGAATTCACTTTTTACATGGATGCAGTGGGAGGTCACTCAGGTTGGAAAGAAAACACGGATGCAATTGCAAAAAGATTTTTGGGCTGGTGTGACCATTGATCAATGGTTAAATATCCAAAGAAAGGTGCTTTTGCTACTTTTAACTATATATATATATATAATACATTTTAAACTTAAAACTAACATTTCACCATAAATTACCATTGTTTGTCTAATACTGTACACAGATCTGTAGGATACTTGGGCAGGAAAGGATGCTCAGGTTGTCCTTTCTAAAGTGGGAATTTATAAACTATGTTAATATGAACTATGGGACATTGGAAGGATTGGTCCTGAGATGGAACTGAAGAGTGAGATATTATTATTATTATTATTATTATTATTATTATTATTATTATTATTATTATTCTTTGTAGTAGTACAGTAGTATGTTTAGTAAACAACATACTTAGTTCACATTTATAAAGACCTAGTAATTCAAACCCATAAAGAAACACAAAAGCTGATCATTTGACAATATGTAGTCTAGATTTCCTAGATATTTGCTAGTAAGTACTTTGGTACAACAAAATAATTGATAGCCTCTATGTGGAGTCAGTGTTTTAGATAAATGATTCTAAGTGATATATATATATATATCACTTAGAATCATTTATTTGTGAATATATATATATTCCTGAGCTTAGCAAAACACAATACCTACATGGCAGCATTATTTAAGAAACTATTGTTGGAAGACAGCATTACCAAGAAAAAATACAAACGAACCCACCTTCACAAATATGCACTGTAAACCCTAATGCTCAAAGTAATTAAACATATTGAGTATTGTTAATTTAAATAATTATAATTAGTTTAAATTAATAGACCTTAATGAGTATTTAGAACTTTTTGGTATTCATGAGTTTGTAGAAATGACACTTTTCAAGTTAATCTGAACAAATTTGATATTTTAAGTAACTGTAAGTACTTAAGTAACTTTAACTGTCATCTTAAAGTTCCACCAACTAAAAATCTTTCAGCCTAGCGATTTTGTGTTTGACGTCATCAGGGCATTAGGACACTGGTGGCTCAGTGGTAGGTGTTTCGCCTGCCATGCAAAAGGCCTGGGTTTGATTCCCAACAACTGGATGAAGTGCCTGACCCAAGCCCAAATAAAATGGTGAGGGTTTCGTCAGGATGGGCATCTGTGGTGACCCATTGCAGGGAGCAGCTGAAAGACCAACAATTTATTTGATTAAGTAAAGAACGGAAACATCATTACTTTAAAAACATATATATGTATCTGATTACCTCAAATTGTTTTGAGGTGATAGTGGTGTTGTCCAGGGTTTAAGTTCTGGAATCTACCATCTAATATTTCTTCAGTTTGCAGAAAAGATTTTTCGTGTTGAGATTTTGAATTTTGACATCTCAAAGAAGGAGCTGAAAAAAAATGGGGCTAGGCTATTCCCTCCTACAGGAATCTGGTGTATATCCTTTTTGCTGATCAGGCAATATCTTTTTGTTTAAATTGTTAGACATGACTTACCAATAACCTAGATTTCAAATTGTATGTAGAAAAAAATAAACTTAGTGTAAAATGTTTATTAACTAGCAACTTGATTTTGTGCCAGTATTGTGGCAGTGATGAAGGAGACACACAATGTGTGACGTTTAATTAAACATGCCTTTTTCGGCAGGAGCATGTGTTGGTGGATGTCAGGTGGTCATAATTCCAGCCCTGTTTTGGGTGACCATTGTTCCATGTTATCTCCCTTTTTTTCTTGCTTAAGACAAAAATAATGTTAAAATGTATACTAATAAAAATTTGTTTCAGAACTAATGTTTGCTTAATAAGGGTACTCTCTACAATACATTTTTAAAACATCACTTTTGGTGGAAGGAACTCAACTATTTAATATTCTGGTGCAGTAACAGCACCTAGATTTATTTTAAATATTTTTTAATCAAAGTATTTTAATGAGTATTTCAAAGTGTTAGTGTTAACACGCACACGCACACACACACACAAAGATCATTTAAGTAACAACAACAACAAAATTTGATTGTTATTTTAAGTCATGAAGGTCAGCTATTCTGGCACAGTTCTTGCAAGAACAGTATTGTTAATTGCATTTGAAACCCATCAAACACCACAATAAAACTGGCTTTCATAAGGACCATCCATGCAAGTATTGCATGCAAAATTTGCATATAGTGGTCTGTCCAGTCATCTTTGAAGGTTTAGTTTTTATAGGTTTACTTTTTTTTTAATAAGCTGGTTTGCACTTTCAGTTTGCTTCCTCCACAAATTTTGTCTATACACAGTAAACTATTGCGTTGATTGGCTCTATTGAGTGTCATGTACAGCCACACCTACCTCGAGGGGAAAAAGCACTTTTTTACTGGTATATTAATTATTCTCATTTATTCAAAAAATCATCAGCGTCCAGATAGAACTGTCACTCAGTCCAGCTCCGGTCCGCCATTTAGTGATGCTTTAGTTCATTGAAGTTTTTGGACCGTTCTCTTAAGGTCCCACCACAGCATTTCAGTTGGGTTGAGGGTTAGACTTTGACTAGGCCATTCCAAAATCTTAATTCATTTCTTTTTCAGCCATTCTGATGCAGATTTACTAGTGTGCTTTGGAAAATTTTTCTATCATTTTCCTTCTGGTTGTCTAGAGCATGATCAGCTTCCTCATGATATTTTATGAGAATTTGTATTAAACTTAACTCCTCAAAGTAGAGAAGAGTGTGTTGTGCAATAGGAGAGAAATCCTTGCCAAGTAAGACTGCCAAAGACTTAATTTGGAGTAAAAATATTTTAAAAACATTTTGGTGCTTTAATTACAGAATAATACAAAATAATATAACATTTTGTAATATAATATTTTTTAAAGAAAATATTTTTATAATAAAAATTATGATACAATTGGTTATTTATATGAGACAAGTTTTGTTTTACCAATAATCTAGATTTCAAATTGTATGTAGAAAATTATAAACGTAATGTAAAATGTTTATTAACTATCAACTTGATTTTGTGCTAGTACTGTGGCAGTGATAAAGGAGCCAGACACTGGGTGACTTTGAATTAAACATGCCTTTTTTTTTGGCAGGATCATGTGTTGGTGGGGGTCAGGTGGTCATAGTTCCAGCCCTGACGCAAAGATAGAATTTCCTCCTGTTTATCGCTCACATTTAGACATTGTGGCATGAGATCAGAGGATCTGTCATGAAATGTGGGGAGCTCTTTACTTTGTTAGAATAATGCACCTGCTGATTTATTTCTCTTTATAAACATCCACAATTTAAAGTATGATGTAATAATTCTACTCTGTGAAATTCTGAATGTCCCTGGGTTGAACGTGAAGTACAGTTGCTGTCTAGCATTTCTGTGCATCTTCTCCCATGACAGTGTGGGTTCTCTTATTTCTCCCACCGCCTAAAACATGATGGTCAGTGAACTGGGTTCCATCCAGGGTGCATTTCTGCCTTCCTCCCAGTGATTCTGGAAAAAGGTTCTGGAATCACTATGATCCTGACCAAGATAAAAAGTTTACTGATAATAAATTAATAAATAAAATAAAAATTTGGGTAAGTGAAAAAGTAACATTTAAATTAAAACCAAGAGTAAAGAAACAAGCACAAACAAGATGTTCCCAAACTAGTGATCATTGCAGCAAAATGGCATCAAAAAGTGACGTATGCTTTGTATGCAGTCCCTTTTTTGTCATTAAACATGACGATGTGTGCGGCCAAAGACCATTTGACCACAACACATGACTGAACGAATAGTGCGCAATTTCTCAAAATTATTTGAGGAAAATCAGAATTAATAAATATGCATATTTAATGCATTTATATTATAATTATTATGCATAATAGTTAAAATATTTTTAAATGTTTTGTGTGTGTGTGTGTGTGTGTGTGTGTGTGTGTGTGTGGTGACCCAGTCTTGGGGTAGCTAAAAATTGGTGTCGTTTCCCCAAATAATAATAATAATAATAATAATAATAATAATAATAATAATAATAATAATAATTCGTAACACTGATCATATTTAATAAAATATATCACAAATGCCCACCGCGACCTAATTCGTCCACTAGTTATTATGCCAAGTCTTTTTTTTTTCTATGGCTACTTGAAAGTGCTGGTCCGTCTTTATAACTGCATATCCGTATTTATAACTATACTGATTGCGTCATAATGGGGAGAGTGGCCTTATTCAATCACGGCACTTGGACTAGATTTATGTCAAAGCTAACAATGTTAATCGATTAATGTATAAGAAGATTATCTTTGTTGGTAAGTTAATTTAAAAAAAGAAAGACAATAACGGATTAACGAGCGGTCGGTCCGCCGTGACTTTTTATTAGTTGTCTATTTTATTGTTTCTATCAAACATTTCATAAACCACCGTAATCGGCGTCAATTCTAGTAAATAATCATTCTAAATTGACTTTACTAAAGCGTCTGAGCGTTATCTTCTAAATTTAGTTTAGCTTCCAACTCGAATAAAATGATGTTAAAATTTTGTTGCAAATTTTAATTTCAGATTTAAATTGTAACTGAAATTAACCGTGTGTATAAACAAACAATCTATTAATAAATACATAAAAATCACGTCTTAATATTGAAAGCGTTGCCTTCTTAAATACTTTTCATGGATGCCATTTTTAAATACTTGTTTAGGAAATTAATAACTACACGATTTTAAATGAGCCCATCTGTTTCAGGCCACACAGTGTATATGGTCATGCCGTAATGAATTAAAATCCTTTTATTTCACCATCGTTAATAAAAAAAATTGTATACAGGCCGTACTGCTTAGGTAAATGCAAATAACTGCTGCAGAGCAAAGAAAAAAGTTTCTGCATTCAAAAGAATACTATAAAAAACAATAAAAAATATATATGGTTAAAATATAGTCTCAGGTACAATTTGTGCTGTTTTATAAGGAAATTAACTGCTTAGTTTACCTGAAAATCCTACAGAACCAGGGAATCAGAATCAGCCTTCTGAGGACTGTGTTGCAGATGCATCTTTTTCTCATGCATGCAAAACCCAGAAGCTTTCTTTTTCTCTTTTATCGTATTGCATTAATATTTGAAAACTTATTATTCAATATTTTAATATTTGCCAGTTTTAATATAAGGAAATAGTGAATTGAACTAATGTTAATTGATCTTTTTGTTTTTGTCAGACTTTATGAGGATGTTTGAATCTGTATACGAGTGCATTTAGAATTCAATCTCATGGATAGGATGGTAAGACTTTAATCAACTCAAACAATGCAATCCATTTTCATGCACTCCCAACTTTTTATTTTTATTTATATATCTTTCCTGATTTGTGCTAGTACTTCATACATTCACATTCATTCACAGATCATATTTGAGCCTATACGGAACAGCAAAAAAAAAAAAAAAATTCAGGCCGTACCACTAGAGGGCAGTGTGAGACTAACAATACATACCTGTGTACGTTGTGTTATTCACCTGTTTTTTAGACATTATTATTCACAATACATGTCCAGATTCATAATACAGGACTATATTTGAAAATTTTATCATACGTTATTTGCAACATGTGACCAAAAATATCAATGAAGTGTTCCTTGTGTTGTTAAATAAAATAATACATACAAAACAGAAAAGCCTGGTTGACACTTGGCATTGTTTTTTGCTAAACGTTGCTACATGTTAAGCACACTGCTGAGCTAAGGATCTCTTTAAAACTTTTAAAACTTCCATGCTAAAGCTGCATCACGAAAAAAAAAAAAACTTTTCAGTTTTCAAATAAAATAAATCAGTAGGTGCATTATTCCAAATAAAGCTATTTTCCTCCATGCAGGATACAGGTAAGAAAAAACTGTCTGTGGAAGATTTCCCAGGGACATCCTTAAATTGCCTGCCACAATATCTACGGGTACGTGATAAAAGGGCACAATTCATTCAATTCATAAAACAGTATTGTTTTAGTGTTTGTATGAACAGATATTCTCTCATGTGACTGTCTTGTGCCCTCAGGCTTGTGAGAAACCCGTGTCCAGGACGGAATGGAAACCGGATGCTTCGATTTTCAGTAAGGAGACCAGTTTACATCATATTCGTAAAATGTGAAAACTCCAATAGAGACAATAACCCTACATGTTGCCAATTACAATTATTTATATTGCCACTGATAGAAATTAATTCTTGTGTTGTGTGAAATCAGTAGTGCAAATGATTACCTCTTTTTTTCCCATTAGAACTATCAAGTTGGATCAAGCCACCAGACAGCAGAAGATGCAGTACAGTCACGACTTCGGACTTCTTCGACCTATATACAGACATGATGAAAGACCGCGCGGAGCTTCGCAGGACTCTTGTCAATATGTTCTTGTAATTATTATTTTTCCAAATTGTCAGCAACTATAACATCACCAAATTCTTAATGAGTATTTAATTTTTTAAGGTCCCATATAATTGAGTAATATACTGCTAAAATAACACATATTCTTAATAAATACTTTGTTGTTTTCATAGTTGAATGTGCTGACAGCAAACAAAATCACACAAAAATTATCAATGGAAATCAAATTTATTAAGCCATGGCAGTCTGGATTTGGAGTCACACTCAAAAGTGAAGTGGAAAAACACACTACAGGCTGATCCAACTTGATGTAATGTCCAATGAGGCTCAGATGTGTGTTTCCTCCACGTGCCTGTAGGACGTCCCTACAACACCTGGGCATGCTCGTGATGTGGTGGCGGATGGTCTCCTGAGGGATCTCCTTCCAGACCTGGACAGTCTGTGGTGCAACTTGGCGTTGGTGGATGGAACGAAAAATGATGTCCCAGATGTGCTGAAATGGATTCAGCTCAGGGGAAAGGGTGGGCCAGTTCATAGCATCAATGCCTTCGTCTTGCAAGAACTGCTGACACACTCCAGCCACATGAGGTCTAGGCATAGACCCACATAAGGCATTGTCTTGCATTAGGAGGAACCCAAGGCCAACCGCACCGGCATATGGTCTCAAGGTGTCTGTGGAGCTCATCTCGGTACCTAATGGCAGTCGGGCTACCTCTGGCGAGCACATGGAGGGCTGTGCGGCCCTCCAAAGAAATGCCACCACACACCATTACTGACCCACTGCCAAACCGGTCATGCTGGAGAATGTTGCAGGCAGCAGAACATTCTCCAGGGCATCTCCAGACTCTGTCACATCTGTCACATGTGCTCAGTGTGAAACTGCTGTGAAGAGCACAGGGCACCAGTGGTGAATTTGCCAATTTTGGTGTTCTCTGGCAAATGTCCTGCAAATGTCCTGCACGGTGTTGGGCTTTAAGCACAACCCCCACCTATGGACGTCGTGCTATCATACCACCCTCTTGGAATCTGATTCTGACTGTTCGAGCAGACACATGCACATTTGTGGCCTGCTGAAGGTCATTTTGCAGGGCTCTGGCAGTGTTCCTCCTGTTCCTTGTTGCATTAAGGCAGAGGGAGCGGTCCTGCTGCTGGGTTGTTGCCCTCCTACAGTCTCCTTCACCTCTCCTGATGTACTGGTCTGTCTTCTAGTAGCACCTCCATGCTCTGGACACTACACTGACAGACACAGCAAACCTTCTTGCCACAGCTCGCATTAATGTGCCATCCTGGATAAGCTGCACTACCTGAGCTACTTGTGTGGGTTGTAGATTCCGTCTAATGCTACCACTAGTGTGAAAGCACCGCCATCATTCAAGTGACCAAAACATCAGCCAGAAAGCATAGGAACTGAGAAGTGGTCTGTGGTCACCTCCTGCAGAACCACTCCTTTATTGGGGGTGTCTTGCTAATTGCGCTATAATTTCCACCTGTTGTCTATTCCATTTGCACAACAGCATGTGAAATTGGTGTCAATCAGTGTTGCTTCCTAAGTGGGCAGTTTGATTGAGAAAGCAGAGCAGCACGATTCTTAATAACATAGGAAATGTTTATTTACCCACCAAGTTGCCCCTGTTGGGCTCTTAAGCAAGCCCTTAACCCTCAACTGCTAATATACAAGTTGCTCTAGATAAGAGTGTCTGCCAAATGCTGAAATGTAAATGTGTGTTTTCTTCCAGTGTTAAAAGGTAATCAGCAATGTTAATTACTGGTAAAACAATTAATTTCAGTTTTTCTACTATTCACTAACCTAACTTTTTTAGTCCTTAAATGTTAACAGCTATCCATAAGTGTGGACCCTTAAGTGTGCATAAAAAAGTTTAACCTTGAGACAACAATCATAGCTCTAAGTTTAGAATTAACATACTGTATAGTAATGTCTCTTTTAAGGAGGACCATATCTTTAAATGCTATATTTAAAATTCATTAATAATATTTTTTTTCTCCACTTTGATGGACATAGGGGGGAGGAATCAGACACAAAAGAAGGCTTACAAGAGCCACAAAGTTCTCAAACAGCATCTGCAAAAATGGCGGTAAGTAGCCATTAGTAGCCATAACCTGCTATAAACAAAAGTGCATTTTATTCTGCATAAAAAATTTTTTAAAAAACATTTTTTTCTGTCATTTCTCCAGTGCTGCGGGATCCAAGAGCATCTTACAATAAATACACTGTTATTATATTTAATATAAAAAAAAAAGATAATACATTTAGAAGCAGAATGCAGATTTAAACTTGAGATAAATTCACAAGGCACAGTGATGTACAATATGGTTGTATGATTAAATTAATCATAAAATGGTCTTGTATTGTAACAACATAATATTCATGCAGCAATAAAAATAATATTACCTTAAGAATGTGATATTCCTTTTTTTTCTTTTTCCCGCCAGAAATATAATAACTTCATTCAATACGGAATTGATATGCTGTACTTGGGTTCTATGGAAAATTCCTGGATGGAGGCAATCTTGAGCCGCATACCATATAACCTGAAGATATTAACAAGATCCACTGAGGTTCTCACACATGAGATAATAGATGAGTATCGCCTGAGCGAAAAGAAAGCTATATGTAAGCAATATTTTATATTTCGTATCATATATACTACTGTTTAAATGGATGATTCATTGGTCTGTGAAGGGAGAGCATGCTTTACTTACACAATGCCTTAACACTACAACTCTTTCTAGCTTTACTTCTCCTTACAGCTTTAAATAATAAGGATGTTCTTTATACTGTTTAGTTGAATGGATCATTTATTGATCATCTGAATTGTCTGCATGGCAAAATTATGTTTTTTAACCTGCAACTTCTGTGGTGATGCAATTTAGAAAACTTTAATAGTGTATGATAATGAATTGTTATTTCAAATGTATTCTAAACTAGTTTGAATTGCCCACCCATGAATAGTTAACAATAACAACATCAAAACCCCTCACTTTTGCAGTGGATTTTTTGCTACAAGATCAGAAAGAGATGGAAGACCAGAAAGAGGACACACTTCCACCTCACAGACAAGAGTAACAAATTTCAATCTAACCGAATCCCAATATAATATACTTATTATACTATCTAAGGTACATAGTCAACACCATGTGAGGAATAATGCAGGACATGGCCTGCTATTATAACAATCCTATTTATAATAATTCATGACAGGGTTGTGTGAAGCAGCCCAATGCAAAGTGTTATTGCCATATTGCTGATTATTTTCCTGTAACTGCAGCTTATGTTCCTTTAATACCACCAACCAAGCAGCCATGATGGAGACACAATATCTTATGAAGGAGTGATTAAATGTTTGGGATTTATATAGAATTTGTTGGCCTTCTATGTCTTTCAGGATAGCAGTTATACCCAAACCATGGGAAGCATCTTTCTATCAGGTACTAAAAGTGATGAGACAGAATCTCCATGCCATCAACCCCATCATGCAGTCTGTGATGAAGCTGTGGCATATGTCCTTCAAGTGAGTGGAAACACTGTTCTGTATACTGTATGCGTTTATGTCCTGCTTTCAAGAGTTTCAAGATTTAAATGAGGAGAACATTAAATGTTGTCTTCAATTTTTCTGTTGTCTCTTTTTTCAATTTTGTCTTTCTTCCAATCCTTAACTATAAATGATGCCTCTTCATCTTTTCACACAGTGATTTACGTCTTCTGGATGTTACAAAGTGCCATAAACAAAAGGAGGCTTTGGAGCTCATTGTTTTTCATCAGATTGTCAGCCAACACATTGAAAGTGTTCAGGCCACTCTGCTAAACAAGTAATCAAATTGCTACTTTTTTTTTTTTTTTTTAACTTTTACCTCATTTAGATTAAAGCAGAGGCTTCTTTTCAGATGTTCATTTAAAATTAAATGCTCAATTAATGCTAAAACAATTATTTTGTCTAACTCAATTTTTATAATTCACATAAATATTTTTGTCAAAATAAGAAATAGAAATTGCCTAGGTTTATGTAATATACAGAGTTACAGAAAAAATGTATACGGACTTCAGAAAAAGAAAATGAGTATGATGTGTTATATTAATATAATATTAATAATATTATCATATTGTTATAATATTACCATATCTATCAATATATAATGTACAGCAACACATTTAATATTAAACTATTTATAGTAGTTCTTTCTTTTCCTGAAGTGTGTATACATTTCTTTTGGCTGACTCTATTATAATAGGAAGTGGTAGATATAATAGGATCGTTTGTACTGTATAGCAGATATACTGAAAAAGAACTCTTTTGTATAAAACAGGTGGATTCCTGAGGTGCAGCAAATCTGCTACCAGGGAAACCGGCGCAACTTGGTACCCAAAAGTACTGATCCACCACGGCTGCAATCGTTCTTCAACTGCATAGCTGCACTAATGTCTTCTCAGCTCCAGAATCTGGCCTTGGAGTCTATTTATGACTACACACACCTAATAGTTCCAGATCCAGTGAGACATACATTGCATGCTATGTGCTGATGTTAACTTCTTAAACTTCCAGCTTATTATTGGGTTGTTACCCTGTGAATTGTTCACCAATGGCAGATATACTAATGGAAATGTTAACAGGCTTAAGAAGAGAGGAAGATTACAAAGTTACATTTTCATAGTTTGATATCATGTTTAAAACATTGGCATGACTTACATCTATAATTTTACCAGTCACTCCTGCATCTCTAGTCAAAAGGCATTCCCTTCAAAGCATCATTTAGTGTATTGATGTATATACGTATATCACGTCCCTTCATGCAGTTTTCAACTTACTTCTCTTCTTAAGTGAGAATTATCAGAGTTTAGTTCGATTTTGTTGGATAAATTATTGTCACTTGCTAAATACAAATCAGTTCCATTCATAAACAAAAATCTTCTTTATGGCTCATATGGTATGCTTTTTATACTAAGTGTTCTTGAAGGTGTTTTCTGCGTGATACTTTTCTCTTGTTTTTTCTCTTGTAGGTTTGTGCATCTTTTATTTTAGAACATGTTGCATTTAATAGCCTTTAAATGTTTTTGCTTTGACCTCATGTAATTTATTTTTTCTGTAAAGCATTCAGTGAAAGCCTATGAGCATCCTGGATTTGTGCTGCGGCTGATCGTGAAGCAGAACAAGATCATATTTGAACCAGAATTCCAGGACTTTGAGGACATTCTGGTTAAGGTTTATGATGCTATGTTGACCTGCATCAGCTCTGTGCCTCGAGTCGAGACAAATTTATACTCTGAATGGGTAAGAGTAATTTTTTAAAAATTTAATTTCTGAAAGCTTTCTCTCAAGGAAATGGGAGTTTTTGCTCCCCTTTAATGCTGGAAAAAACAATCTTGTATATTTCACTGTTTGATGTTTCATGCAATCATTACTATACATTTTCCACACAATGCTATATTTTAATTTTCTCTTGTAGCCAGGCACGGAGGATGTAAAAATCCTCAAACCTGTTATCCGGCCTGAGATGCTGCAGGCACAAAAGGATGAAATTCAGCGGGTGATACGTGCGGAGAGCATTTTGCCAACTGAACATGTGCACTTGTACGACAAATTTGCTGTGCTGGTATCGCAAGAGGCCAATCAGGATGTAGAGCTGTACCTGACCCAGGAACACTCCTACGAGGAATTAATAACCGAAGCAACACGCTACCAGCAGCTGGCTGATGAGATCCAGTATGACTACAGCAAGGTAATTTTAAGTGTTTTGAGGTTTTTGTTTGTTTGACTACTTATTAAGAGGCATCCTTTTATTTTGACCATATTTGCATTTTTTCAATTAGTCTGGTAAATGAGAGCACATGAAAAAAAAAACATATCTAACATATCAAGTTTAACATCACACAAAACATATAACCATCACACAATGAAACAGTGCTTATTGAAATTATTTGTTGGTCTGAAACTATGGCCAACAAACTATGGCAGTAACAATACTCTACAAGCCTATAACTCGAATCAATCTTTTATTAGTATGATTTGCGAAACATGTTAATAGGGTAAGAGATTTAAACAGAGTTTGTCATTGTTATTAAATCTGACAGGTTGTACGCATTGGTATGTTTGAATTACACTGCCAGGAGCTTATCCATGTACTAGTAAATCGTGCGGAGGGACTCAGGGAGAAACTGGTCGCCCATCTGCTGAAGGACCACCAGACTTGCAGTAAAAAGTGAGTGCTTTTCTTTTTTCTTGCACAGTTGGAATCCAATACACAATTCAAACCAAATAGATGTCAATAGATGTTCTACCCATGACCAACAATAAAGCAATAAACAGTCAACAAATAAATAGTAAGTACTTATTTGTTGTTAAAAAAAAAGGAAACAAATACTGTATTCGTAACAGTATCTGGTTTAGTAACAGTCTGACCACACTTTGTCTGTTAATGAACCTTAACCACCTGTTCTCGACAAATACAGTACAGTGCCCTCCATAATTATTGGCACCCCTGGTTAAAATGTGTTCTTTAGCTTCTAAAAAATTCAGTTTTGTTCTAACAAATGTAGGACCACAATGAAAAAAAAAAGGAAATTTCAACCTTTAATTCAAGTGCATTTATTCAGTGGAAAAAAAATCCCACATTAAGAAATAATTCTTTTACATCAAATCATGGGTGCCACAATTATTAKCACCYCWGATGTTTAATACTTTGTACAACCCCCTTTTGCCAACAAAACAACACCTAATCTTCTCCTATAATGTTTCACAAGATTAGAAAACACAGAAAGACGGATCTTCGACCATTCCTCTTTGCACAATGTCTCTAAATCATCCAGTGACCTGACCTCTCCTCTGCCCTCTCCTCTTCAGCTCACTCCACAGGTTTTCAATGGGGTTGAGGTCTGGGGACTGAGACTGAGACGGCCATGGGAGGAGCTTGATTCTGTGTGTGGTGAACCATTTCTGTGTAGATTTGGCCACATGTTTTGGGTCTTTATCTTGCTGAAAGACCCAGTGATGACCCATCTTCAGCTTTCAGGCAGAGGCCACCAGATTTTGCTTTCAAATGTCCTGGTATTTCAAAACATTCATGATGCCATGCACCCTAACAAGGTTCCCAGGGCCTCTGGAAGAGAAACAACCCCACAGTATCACCGATCCTCCCTCATACTTCACAGTGGGCATGAGGTGCTTTTCTGCATACTTATCTTTTCATACCCACTTGTGTCACGAGTGTTTGTGTCACGAGCAACCAAGGGATGAACACAACAGCCTTAGCAGTTAGCCCGTCTTGCATGGACGGTAAACCCAAACGTGGAAGTAGCGTGAGTAGGCAGGATAATCACGCGTTTACTCTTAGAACTCTCTTACCAAAAGAGCAAGGATCTACACAAATAAACCCCCATTCTAGCGACAAACACTCAATCAAAGAAGCAACCTGAATAGGTGAGTACTCACGAAATCGTCGGTGAAACGTTAGCCAAGGCATGAACTCAATGACTGAGCGATGTGAAGCGCCATCTTGTGTCCTCGTGCCGGTTGCAGTGCGAGTGTGCATGACAGTACCCCCCTGTCCAGGACCGACTCTCGACAGTCCTGGGGTGGAGGACAGCCACACCTTGTCACCTGTGCGGAACATTCGTCCCGGAGGGTGTCGACGGCGATGTTGTGAGGTGTAGCAGGTGTTGGCGTGCTAGATGGCCTCCTTGGCTTGAATCCAGGACCATCGACACCTTCAGACCAACTGTTGGGCCGAGGGTACTTCAACCTCCGGTTTTTGTTGATGTTCAATCATCGGAGGTTGGAAACCCTGGCATACCTCAAATGGACTCAGCTTCATGGCGGAGGAAACGTGGAGGTTGTGTGAGAGCTCCGCCCAAATGAGGTAGCGAGCCCAGGAGTGCTGGCGGTTGGCAACGAAACATCTCAGGTAGCGCTCCAGTTGTTGGCTAGCAGTTTCGTCTGACCATTGCTCTAATATCAGCTCGGCTGTCCTTTTAGTCCGGTGAGTGCTACCAGGTGCACAGCTTTGGAGAACTGATCCACTATGGTCATGATGATGTTTTTCTCTTCGGATGCCAGCAGGCCCATGATGAAGTCGAGGGCAATGTGCATCCAGGGTCGACGCGGGACTGGGAGTGGTTGGAGTTCCCCCGGTTGATTGGAGGTCTTGGCCCTGGCGCACACTGGGCACGCCCGAACAAACTCCTCGACGTCCTTAGCCATTGAGGGCCACCAGAAAGCGCGCTGGATGTATTTGAGGGTGCGCTGTGTGTCTGAGTGCCCCAACAGCGGCGAGGAGTGACCCCGTTTGAACCCTCATCTCCAGTTACCAACGGAGCGGGGCGATGACTCTGGATGACTCTGCCCAGGGAACATCCCCCTCATGTTGTCGGGAGAGGGCGTCGGCTTTGATGTTCTTTGACCCCGGGCGGTAGGATAGGTGGAAATCAAAAGACTATGGCTATGGCCCTACCCCATATCGCTGCTGAGTGTGGTCAATTTTTTTGGAGAAGAAACTACAAGGGTGTAGTTTCTGGTCTGGACCTCGCTGGGAGGGAACAGCCCCAGCGGCCACCTCTGAGGCATCCACCTCCACAACGAACTGTCGATCAGCATCTGGATAGAGGAGAATTGAAGCAGTGGTGAATTGATGGCAGAGTTCATGGAATGCGGTGATGGCAGTGGAGTTGAGTTGGAATTGGTGAGATGATGGGCGAGTCAATGTCGTTAATGGTGCTGCGACTGTACTGTTGTCCCGGATAAAGCGACGACAGAAGTTCGCAAATCCAAGAAACCGTTGAAGTTATTTGAGAGTCTTGGGTAGGGGCCAATGACGTACAACCTCCAGTTTCTGTGGGTCTATGGCCACACCCTGGGATGAGATGACAAAGCCCAGGAACGTGGTGGAGCGCTGGTGAAAAGCTCATTTCTCCAACTTACAGTACAGCCGTTGGGCGAGTAATCTCTTGAGGACCGTTCTGACGTGTTGGACATGTTGGATGTGTTTTTTGGTGGTGCGGGAGTAAATGAGAATATCGTCTAGGTAGATGAATACCCATTTCCCCAACATGTCCCGGAGAACGTCATTAATAAAATGTTGGAAAGCTGCGGGAGCGTTACAGAGTCCAAAGGGGATAACCAGGCTTTCGTAATGTCCTGTAGGGGTGATAAAGGCTGTCTTCCACTCATCACCCTCTCTGAAACGCACCAAGTTGTAGGCACTCCGGAGGTCCAACTTTGTGAAAATGGTGGCATCAGAGAGTGCGTCCAGGTCTGAGTTGGTAAGCGGATGTCGGTTTTTTATGGTGATGTGATTTAGCCCTCGATAATTGACAAAAGGACGTAATTCGCCTCAACTCTTCAATACAAAGAAAAACCCCGCGGCTGCGAGCGAGGAGGAGGGTCGGATGGTACCTTGACGGAAAGTGGAGGATACATACTCCTCCATCATCCGCGTCTCGGTGGCGGAGAGCGAATATAGACAGCCGCGGGTTGGAGTGGAGCCTGGCTGGAGCTCGATAGCCAGGTCGTAGGGGCGGTGAAAAGGAAGGTGGTTGGCGCGTCTCTTACAAAAAATCTCAGACAGGTCTCAACACGCAGTGGGGATGGCGTTGGTGTCGACATCAAGGGCCTCGGACTCCCTAGAGCACGTCTCAGCCGATGAGATGAGAGGATCATGCTGTAGCAACCAAGGATATCCGAGGATGATGGGTGGCGAAGAGATGGAGGTGAGGTGAAAGCGGATTACTTCTTGGTGTTGGTCAATGGTGAGGGTGATGGGTCGAGTCTGGGTGGTGATGGGGCTGGAGAAGAGCGGCAGACCATCGACAGATGTCACTCGAACTGGCTGGGATAAAGCTTTAGTTTCCACCCCCAATCTCTTGGCATCGGAGGAGTCAATAAAGTTTCTGGCGGCACCGGAGTCGTTGAACGCGGAGGTTTGGGCCAAATTGGTGGTGTACCTGAACCTTGAGGCACGAGAAACTGGGTGTGGTGGCGGCGAGATGGAGGGGACCTGGTGAGCTGCCCCCTGGTTCATCGGGCCTGATCATTTCCCGGGCATGAAGAGCATATAGGTCTGTGGTCCCTCCCTGAAACGTCGTTCTCGCTCTGCAGGGCTCAAGGAGGCGTGTCCTAATTGCATGGGTTCCCCGGCTCCCATGTCAACCACGACGGGAGGTGGAGACCCAGCAGACGCCCGAGCGGTGGTGGTGAAAGCTGGTGATCGGGGCGAGGGATGTGAAAAGGGGGGTGTGATGGGCAGCAGGGTTCGGGGGGCTGGCTTAGGGTGAGAGAGCAGGCGCTGGTCAATCTGGAGGGCGAGCTGGACTAGGCCCTCCAACATAGCTGGGAGCTCTCGTCCGGTGAGCTCGTCCTTAGTGCGGGAAGCCAGACCCTCGTAGTAGGCTGTCTGGAGGGCGGAATTAAACTCAAACACAAGATTTAAAAACACACTGCACTTACCATCTGTGCCATCCCACTTATCTGGTAAAGCTATGAAAATGTCAGAGGGGGGTGCCGCGGAGGTGGGGGGTGGGGGGACGGTCGGCTGGCGGGCGTGGCAACAGCCGACTGAACAGCCGCCCCGCGGAGGGTCGCACTCTACTGCCGCAGCTCTGTCACCTCACGGCGTAAAAACCACGACGTCTTGGAGCTCCTTTCGGAGAGATGTGACTTCACCACGGAGCTCATTGATCAGCTCGGCATGCTGGTCAACCACAGCGCAAAGGCGAGCAAATTCTGCTTTTGGTCATTCTGTCACGAGCAACCGAGGGATAAACACAACAGCCTTAGCAGTTAGCCCGTGTTGAGTGGACGGTAAACCCAAATGCGGAAGTAGGCAGGATAACCACGCTCCTAGAACACTCTTACAAAAAGAGCAAGGATCTACACAAATAAACCTGCTTTCTAGCGACACGCACTAAATCAAGGAAGCAACCTGAATAGGTGAGTACTCACGAAATCGTCGGTGAAATGTTAGTGAAGGCATACATGAACTCAATGACTGAGCGATGTGAAGCACCATCTTGTTTCCTTTTATGCTTCCTGAAAACGCGACCGCCTTACTTCCGGGTCCTCATGCCAGTCACGGTGCGAGTGTGCATGCTGCCAAAAAGCTCTATCTTGGTCTCATCTGACCAAAGAACACGGTCCCAGTTGAAGCCCCAGTACCGCTTAGCAAACTTCAAACGTTTGCTTTTATGATTGTGACTGAAAAAAGGTTTTTTCCTTGCATGCCTCCCAAAGAGCTTGTTGGAATGTAGATAGCATCTGATGGTTGTTTTGGAGACTTTTTGACCCCAAGATGCTATCATTTGTTGCAGTTCTTTAVCAGTRAGCTTTGGAGAATTTTTTATTTCTCTTACCATCCTCCTCACTGTGCGTGGAGGCAAAATAAACTTGCGTCCTCGTCCAGGCTTGTTTACTACTGTTCCAGTTTTTTAAAACTTCTTAATGATTCCTCTCACAGTAGATATGGGCAGGTGCAGGCGGGTGGCTATTTTCTTGTACCCATTGCCTGACTTGTGAAGGTGGACACACATCTGTCTTACTTGAATGGTGTATTCCTTTGTCTTTCCCATGTTGAAGAGTGGATAAGAGAAATGGCCTCTGTGTCACGTCATATTTATACCCCAGGGAAGCAGGAAGTGATAAATTACTAATTAAATGTTCCTAGATACTCTGATCAACTTAACTGTAAACTACTGTAGAAATGACAGAACTACTTAAATTACATTTATTTTGGGGAATTGTTAGTGCTACCAATAATTGTGGAACAGGTTATTTTATGAAAAATAATTATTTGTTAGTCAGGGATTTTTATTTCCCCTTAACATTCACTTTATATTCACGTTATATTTTTCTACAATTTTCAGTGTGAAAATATGCTTCTGCAATAAAAACTGAATTTATTTTAAGGCTTTTAACACATCTTAACCAGGGGTGCCAATAATTATGGTGGGCACTGTAATTTCTCAACACAAGCATTTTATATATCTCAAAACAGTGTAATTTAATTCTTGAAAGTTCCTCAGCCCTGTGTGTGTGTGTGTGTACTGTATTTACAGATTGTGTGAAGAATTTGAGAAGATCCAAGCAAAAGCCAAAAGCATTCCTTCTAACACACAAGAGCTTGTTGATCTTAAGGTGATACTGTACTTCCAGATTTATTACCTCTTATTAATTATGTTTTAGTTCATTATTTAGTTCATAAATTTCTGACCTCCTATTTTCCCTTCATTACAGGCCTACATCAAGAAGGTTAAAATGGAAGAGATGCCCAAAATGCAGCTCCAGCTCAGCGATTGCAGCAATCGTATCTGCTTCTTGGCTGGTTATGGGATTTCTACAATAGACATAAACCTGAACAAGAAGCCCTACCAGTGTTACTTGGGCATGACTTTCATCTTCACCAAGCATGAGGAGATTGTTACGGAGAAGACCATGGAATTTCAGGATTTCCTTAGGGTAAGGAAGCTCACATAGGGACATCACATCAAAGAAACATTACCCAAATTTGGAGTAACCCAAATATTACTTTCGAAAGCCCATGTATGCAACTATCATGTTTACTTTAGCTTGTTTGCTGTCTCTTGTTTTCCCAAAGTGTATACATCAATTAATGAGGCACAAATTTACAACAGTCAGAACAAGGAGATGCGTTAGCATTTATGATTTGATATTAATGACTTCATTTGTTGCTCACAGTTGCGGTGCAAGAGGTTTGTGGAAGACCTGGAAAGCTATGCCAAGCAGTTGGAGGAGTTTCCCTCTTTTGGGGATCCATCTCAACTCGGCATGTATCTAAAAAAGGCTCAGATTCTCAATTCCAGGCTGGAGACTGCCATCGAGAAAGTAAGTCAGTAAAACCCCTGGTTGTTTATTCAATTCAGTAAATGACTACGTCTCATTAAATCATAAACTTCAACTGTTTAAATTAATCTCAGTTTCTTAGTTCCAGTTCCTATGTCCTGCATACCCTAACTCTGGCTTTGATGATGGCCAACATTATTATAAAGAAATATGCAAAAGCAGATTGGCATGAGCATCTGTTTCACTTCAGTTATATTTTTATTTTTCTCTGCAAGATTGATGGCTTTAATTTAGAGGAAGAAGTATTTGGATGGCCCATCACCCAGTACCCTCAACGCAAGGTAGTCCATGACCAGTTGCTCCCCTACCTTCGCCTGTATCAGACCGCTACAGAGTTTCAGACTGAACATCGCCGGTGGCTTAAAGGCCCCCTCACATCTCTCAACCCTGACAAGGTGGAGGGTGATGTTAGCAACTTCTGGCGCTCATTCAACAAACTGGAAAAAAGTTTTCAGGACTCACCTACGGCTCTTCAAATTCTTACCAATGTTAAGGCTCAAGCTGAGGATTTCAAACAGCACATCCCCTTAGTTCAGGTACTGTATACGTCGATTTTGACTTGAAAAACAAGCAAGTCTTGATATATGAGTACCATGTGTCATCATGTATCATGTGGCACACATGCGCTTCTTGTTTTGACGCCGACCGTCATGTGATCACAACTGAGCCAATAGATGTTCTGTCTCTTGCACTGCAGAATTGTGGTTAATCGTCTCCCCTGCTCGGTCTCAGTGTGCGTCTCTCATTCGTATAGTCAACACCCATGCACGTGTGTACTGTTTATGCGTAATGCATCTTTTAATTTGTGTTTATATGTGTGTGCATATGTGTGTGCATATGTGTGTGAAAGTCGTTCTTTCACGCGTGCGTGTACTATTTATTATAACACACGTGTGCGCGTATGTAAATCAAAAGCAAGTGTCATTAGAGAGGTTCCTTGTTAAAGATCCAGTCTTTCTCTCTCTCTCTCTCTCTCTCTCTCTCTCTCTCTCTTTCTCTCGCTGTGATTCCGTTAGTGTGGGTTCTCCCTCCATCCTCCTCTTGCTTTTACACAAACACACACGCGTGTGCACGCACGCTCGAGTGTCATTAGAAAGATTTCATGTTAAGTTTTCTGATAAAGCAATGTTTCCGTTAGTGTGTGTGTGTGTGTGTGTGTGTGTGTGTGTGTGTGTGTGTGTGTGTGTGTGTGTGTGAAAGTGCAGTAGCCCCCTCAAATAAGAGAGGAGGGAGGACTACTCCGTAAGACAAGAGGAGGGAGGGATTGAGTTATTCCTCCTCTCATCTTACTTTAGCTTCACAAACCCACACATACACAGCGTGGGTGCACAAACACACCAATGGAAACACATTGGTGTGAAAAAGTGTGTTCCCCTTCAGTGATTTCTTTTTTTTTTTTTTTTTTGCATGTTTGTTACACTTAAATGTTTTAGATCATCAAACATATTTAAATATTAGTCAAAGATAACAAATCGTGCTGTTTTTAAAAGAAGGTTTTCTATTATTAAGGGAAAACAAAATCCAAAACTACATAGCCCTATGTGAAAAGGTGTCCCCTCCCCCCCCTGTTAAAAATACCTTTACTCTGGTGTGAGGGTTCACCACTAGAGGGCACTGTTTTCTTGTTTTTTTTAAAAAAATTTTGTTCAGTTTCCCAGAAGGCAACTCGTCAGGTGATAGTGCTCACCTGGACTGAGGTAGCTCATTAAACATTTTATAAATAGCAGTTTGTTCTGGGAAACTGGGTCGAGCATGGTATGTATATAAGTGATTATATTACTGTCCTGTGGGCAGTCCTTTTTGTTTAGTTTTGTTTCTTTGAGTTTTATATTTTAGTTATATTGTTTAACCTGTGTTTTTTAAGAGGGCTTTATTATTGGTTTTCTTTATGTTCTTTGTGTTAGTGGATTCATGGAGCTGTCTTGTTTACTTAGGCTGTGTCTCCTCATGTGTAAGTACTGTTCTGTGTGTCCCCAGTGTCGGTCTTTTTGTTTAGTTCTTTGTATGTAGTGTCCCTTATCTCTTTAGCTGTGTGTAGCCACTTGAGTGCATAGCCGCTAGTACGCCTGGGATGCTAGTAGGGTTAGCCCCTAGTAGGATTAGCCTCCAGTAGGCTAGCCTCTAGTGGGATTGACTGCTAGTGGTTCTGGTYGCTAGTAGGTTAGCCGCTAGTTTGGAATAGCCTCATGTGTGCTTTGCCTTTTGTGTTCTAGTTCCCCTAGTAGGTCAGTACTAACCCGGTTAGTCACGTATACTATTAGATACTAACCCGGTTAGGTCAGCATCCAGTACATCAATATTCAATGTAGGTACTAATCCCAGTAACCATTAACCCATGCAGTCTCTGTGTCCCTCGTCCTGTCTCTAGTCTGTGTCCCTCGTCCTGTCTCGTCTCTAGTTCCCGTCTCCAGTCCCTACGTTTCTTTAGTTAGTTCCAGCTCCATGTCTCCCTGTGTTCAGCTCGTAGTCCCTGTGTTCAGCTCGTAGTCCCTGTGTTCAGCTCGTAGTCCCTGTGTTCAGCTCGTAGTCCCTGTGTCAGTTCTTAGTTCTTATATTTTCTGCTAAGAGCATATGTTTGCCCTGAGCCCTGAGTTATAGTTTGCGTTTGTTGTTTTGGTTCCTTTGTTTGTTTCAATGTTTGTGTTTTTGAGTTCGTGTAAATAAAAGACTTTTTCTGTTTAAAAACCCCTCTGCATTTATGCCTGCCCTACTTGCCCACAGCAACATTAGCCAGTATGGCCTGTAGTAATAGCCAGACCATGACACTCTGGTTTTAAACTTAAAGTTACATTTCTCTAGCCACACCCAGGCCTGATTACTGCCACACCTGTTTGCAATCAAGAAAATTTAAGGTCACTTAAATATGACCTGTCTGACAAAGTGAAGTAGACCAAAAGATCCTTAAAAGCTAGATATCATGCCGAGATTTTTTAAAGGGGAAATTCCATTTGATATACGAGTGTTTTGATATACAAGCACGCTTCCAGAACTAATTATTCTTGCAATCCAAAGTTTCACTTTATGTGGATTTGATGTGCCATTTGCTTCTTCTCTAGCTAAAGTACTGACGGTCCTGTGAAGGAATTCATAGCACTTGTTTTAAAGTCTTTAAATATACTGTACTATACCTTTTAGCATTTTTAAGAAACAAAAGTTTATTGGACAAATGGAGACAAAAAATATTGTACTATACTTTATTGTTTGCTGGTAGACAGCTGGGTTTATGGCTTCAGTATAGAGGCCCTTTGTATTCTTTCTAAAAATATCTTTCTCCTCCAGGTGCTGTGTAATCCAGGCTTGCGAGACCGCCACTGGGAGGCCCTGTCAGATGTGGTGGGTTTTTCCCTGAAGCCTTCCGAAAAGGACGCCCACATGTCCCACTTCATTTCTATGCACCTTGAGGTCCACTTGCCCAACTTTGAGAGCATCAATGAAGCAGCCAGCAAAGAGTACTCATTGGAAAAGGCCATGGAGAACATGGTTGTGGAATGGGAAGAAATTTATTTCAACCTGGTACCTTACCGTGAATCTGGCACATCAATTCTGTCCACAGTGGATGAGATCCAAATGCTGCTAGACGATCATATAGTCAAGACACAGACGATGCGTGGCTCATCCTTTATTAAACCCTTTGAGGCAGAGATTCTGTAAGTGTCTTTTCAAGCAAATTACAAACAAAGTAAGTTTACAGAGAAGAACTCTAATATGTCAAACATCACTTGCATTCAAAAACAAGATACAGCAAGGTTTTGGATTTGAGTGTTTTGCTGGTGTGAAGCAGTGGTTTAAAGTGTTTGGTGAATAATGCGAAAATTACTAAAGTATGGAAAATATCAAAATATGAGTATCTTTTTGAGATATTTACTCTGCAAAACTTTAAAGAATTATGGGGGGTAAATAATAATCTAGGTCTACTATCAATCACTGGTTTATATTATTAGTTAGAAATTTATAATGCAAAATCTGTGGTTTGTTAGACAGTGTTGAGAAATCTGTCGGTTTGTGTTTTAGCGACTGGGAGGGCAAGCTGCTGCTGCTGCAGAATATTTTAGATGAGTGGCTAAAGGTGCAGTGCACGTGGCTCTACCTGGAACCCATTTTCAGTTCTCCAGACATCATGGCCCAGATGCCAGAGGAGGGACAATTCTTTACCACAGTGGATAAGACCTGGAGGGACCTCATGAAAAAAGTCAGCTTGGTAAGTTGATTATACATATATACATACATAGTAATACATACATAGTAATGAATGATTAGTGTTAATGGATTCTCAAGACAGACAAAGGTTTTTCACATTTAGTACATTATAGAAATGAAAGAAAAGCTGTTTTTCTGAAGAATTGAAACCATGAATAGGAAGTGTTGATTGGAATGCAGTTCTTTTACAGCTGACATGGCTTATAAAGTTTAAATCAGGCTGACTCTAAAGCTCATTTTGTCTCTTGCTTTAGGACACCCGTGTCTTGGCTGTGGTCGGCATCAATAAGATGTTGGAGAACCTAACGAAGAGCACAGAGCTCCTGGAACTTATCCTGAAAGGCCTGAACATATACCTGGAAAAGAAGAGACTCTTCTTCCCTCGCTTCTTCTTTCTCTCCAATGATGAGCTACTGGAGATTCTTTCTGAGACGAAGGACCCAACCAGGTACAGCATAAAGACAAATCAAATTCAATTGCCTTTTTAAAAAAATATTATTTTAAAACAGACACTGAACCTATGTATTCTTTTTCATGCATGTGGTAGAAACAAAATTGGTGTATTTGTGTTGTTTTTCTGACCCTAATCTGATGATAAGTGATTATACTGGGATTAGATATAAAGTAGAACATCTTGAAAATTGATTGTTAGAAGTCAATACATTAAGGGATTACACTGGACAGAGAACATGCTGGCCATTCAACATTTTGTTTAAAAAAAGATAATATTTGACAATACACAAAATTACAATAAGCTTACAGTAGATCTGTTCACTTTGTGCATTCTACAGAGTTCAGCCTCACCTGAAAAAGTGTTTTGAGGGCATTGCCAGAGTTGTGTTCACTGACGTGCTGGACATCACACACATGAAGAGCAGTGAGGGAGAGATGGTGGAACTGGTGGACATCATCTCTACATCTGAAGCCCATGGCCAAGTCGAGATTTGGCTCTCCCAGTTGGAGAGTGGCATGCTGAAATCGATACACAAGGTACCACACAGCTTCACGTGGGATTGATTCCTGTTTTCGTACCCATTTTAGTTCCTGCATGTATATGACAATGACACTATTGGACAATGAAACTGAAACACTGGCCAATTTTGTGTTGGAGGTTTCATGGCTAAATTTGTCCAGCCTGGTGGCTGGTGGCTTCATTGATTGCACATTCTACCAGTAAGAGAAGAGTGTGGAGGTTTAATTAGCAGATTACTGGCACAGTTTTGCTTAAAATATTGCAATGCACACAACATTATGGGTGACATATCAGAGTTCAAAAGAGGACAAATTGTTGGTGTGCGTCTTGTTGGAGAATCTGTGACCAAGACAGCAAGTCTCAAGTCTTGTGACGTATCAAGAGCCACAGTATCCAGGGTAATGTCAGCATACCACCAAGAAGGACGAACCATATCCAACAGAAGTAACTGTGGATGCAAGAGAAAGCTTTCCACAAGGGATGTCCGGGTGCTAACCCGAATTGTATTTAAAAACATAAACCACAGCTGCCCGACTCATGGTAGAATTAAACGTGTACCTCAACTCTCCTGTTTCCACGAAAAATGTTGGTCGGGAGCTCCACAGGGTCAATGTACATGGCTGGGCTGCTATAGCCAAACCTTTGGTCACTCATGCCAATGCCAAATGTTTTCAATGGTGCCAGCAGCAGAAATCTTGGTCTGGGGACAATGTGAACCATGTATTGTTCTGAGTCCACCTTCACTGTCTTTACCACATCTGGGAGAGTTGTGGAGAAGCCCCAGAGAAGTGCACAACCCAGACTGTTGCATGCCCAGAGTGAAGAATGGGGGTGGATAAGTGATGGTTTGGGCTGCAATTGTCACGAGCTCTGGTGCGAGGCACAACTGCAAGAGGTCCAGGTTTTAATGGAAACGATGTTTATTGAACAAAGGTCAGGGAAACACGAATAAACATAGGTACTTTATAACTGGAAACTGAAACTAAACCACGAGTAGACAAAAAAAAAGACACTATTAAACATGTAGACATTTACCAAGAGAAATCGACAGACGCAAGACAAGCAACTCAATGAAACCAAACTATTTATAATACAACTAATCACCAACTCGGTTCAGGTGAGTGCCCCCTGGTCAACTGACCGAGTTGCCCCATGGGAACTAAAGTTTTAACTGAACAAAACTACAATCAAAAACGCAGGGTTATTATCCCTGACATAACCCCCCCTCAAAGGGCGCAACTCCGGGGCGTCACAGGAGGTCCAGGGCATCCCCCCCCAGGGTCCAATGTCTGCCCCTCTCACCCAGAGGCTGGTTGTTATGTCCGGCTGGCCCGATGGCCTGATGCCCCCGTTGCAGTAGGGCTACGGGGGCAGAGAACGATCGCCGTTCTTGCTGATGCCGGGTGGTGGAGACCGCGAAAGTGCGCCGTCCTCTTTGCAGGGCGGCGAAGGCAGAGGAAGCGCGTTGTCCTCAGCTGTGCGTGATGGCAGTGATGGAGGAAGTGGACGCTTGTCGTCCTCATGGGCGCATGATGGCGGCGGCGGAGGAAGAGGAAGCTCGCTGTCCTCGGCGGCGCATGAGGGCGGCGGCGGAGGAAGAGGAAGCTCGCTGTCCTCGGCGGCGCATGACGGCGGAGGACGAGGAAGCTCGCTGTCCTTGGCGGCGCATGACGGCGGCGGTGGAGGAAGAGGAGGCTCGACGTCCTCGGCGGCGGCGGAGGAAGAGGAGGCTCGACGACCTCGGCGGCGCATGACGGCGGCGGCGGAGGAAGAGGAGGCTCGACGACCTCGGCGGCGCATGAC
>QMIH01000024.1:919393-949416 GCA_003987875.1 Clarias batrachus | reverse complement strand
CACATGACGGCGGCGGCGGAGGAAGAGGCAGCTCGACGTCCTCGGCGGCATCGGAGGAAGAGGCAGCTCGACGTACTCGGCGGCGCGGTGCAGCGGCGGCAGCTCACTGTGCGTAACGAAAGCGCCGTGCAGCGGCGGCAGCTCGCTGTGCGTGACGAAGGTGCTGTGCAGCGGCGGCAGCTCGCTGTCCATGACGAAGGCGCTGTGCTTGGCGGCACGGTGGAGCGGCGGCAGCTCGCTGCGCTCGGCAAAGGCAGAATATAGAGCTCGCTGTCTTCGTCGTCGCTGCCGAGCTCGCTTTCGTCGTCGACGCTATACAGCAAATAGTAGCGCTTGCCGCGGTCATCGTAAAAAGCCATGTAGTTGAGCTCACCGTCTTCGTCGTCGCTGAAACACGGGAAAGGATCTGGCAGGTCTAGACCTTCCTCGATGCGCAGCTGCATCAGCATTTCCTGGAGGTCAGCTACCTGCTCCTGCAGGTTACGGATGCGCCCTTCATTCCCTTCGGCGCTCCGCCCAACGCTGCTCCAGTCTAGCTGGGAGGCTGCTCCTGGCTGTGCATACCGCCCACACGCCGTTCCTTGTAGCCGGACGCTGTGGGGTGTCCTTTCACCCTGGTCACCGCCGAGTCTGGACCACCCGGTCTCTGCACTCCGGTCGGTGCGGGGACTCCTGTCCCCCCGAGCTGCGCTACTCCTGAACGGCGTGTGGCATATTGCCAGCCGGCAGCCATCCCAGTCACACTGCCGTCTTAGCTCCTCCCTGTCCCGTTTCCTTCTCCGCCTTCCACTACACCGTTTGGTTCTCCTCCTGCTCTCTGCGTCGGTTTCCCAAACTCCAAACATCGTTGCCCCCCCAAAAGAATCTCCCGGGACAACGCGCTTCCTCTGCCTTTGTCGCCCTGCAAAGAGGACGGCGGACTTTCGCGGTCTCCACCACCCGGCATCAGCAAGAACGGCGATCGTTCTCTGCCCCCGTCGCCCTACTGCAACGGGGGCATCAGGCCATTGGGCCAGCCGGACATAACCAGCCTCTGGGTGAGAGGGGCAGACATTGGACCCTGGGGGGGATGCCCTGGACCTCCTGTGGCGCCCCGGAGTTGCGCCCTTTGAGGGGGGGGTTATGTCAGGGATAACACCTAGAGGGCGCCAAAGCGCCCTGTGTTTTTGATTGTAGTTTTGTTCAGTTAAAACTTTAGTTCCCATGGGGCAACTCGGTCAGTTGACCAGGGGGCACTCACCTGAACCGAGTTGGTGATTAGTTGTATTATAAATAGTTTGGTTTCATTGAGTTGCTTGTCTTGCGTCTGTCGATTTCTTTTGGTAAATGTCTACATGTTTAATAGTGTCTTTTGTTTTGTCTACTCGTGGGTTAGTTTCAGTTTCCAGTTATAAAGTACCTATGTTTATTCGTGTTTCCCTGACCTTTGTTCAATAAACATTGTTTCCATTAAAACCTGGACCTCTTGCAGTTATGCCTCGCACCAGAGCTCGTGACAGCAATATCATGGCATTCCCTAGGCCCAATATATGTGCTAGATGGGCAAGACTACCAAAGCATTCTGGAGGACCATGTGCACCCAGTGATTAAAACATTGTATCCTTAATGCGGTGCTATGTATCAAGATGATAATGCATCATGAAAGATAAATATTTCATGAATATTTCAAGTTCATCAATCCACTCTGTCAGCAAGACTGGTGACAGAGTGGTTCAATGAACATGAAACTGAAGCTGAACATCTCCCATGGCCTGCACAGCTACCAGATCTAAATATTATTGAGCCACTTTGGGGTACTTTGGAGTAGTGAGTCACGAAACATTTTCCTCCACCAACATCACATGGTGACCAGGCCACTAACTATTGTACAAGAAGAATGGATCAAAATCTCTCTGGCCGCTGTGCAGGACTTGTATCCGTCATTCCCAAGACAAATTAATGCTGTATTGGCACAAAAGGGGGCCCTACACCATACTAATGAATTACTGTGGTCTAAAACCAGGCATTTCAGTTTCATTGTCCAACCACTGTGAAACGTTTTCTATCCAAATAAACTTTGTATTTGGTTGTGATTTGCAGGTGATAGCAGAGGCACATGAAGCATACCCTAAAGAGCAGCGTAATGACTGGGTGAGAGCCTGGCCAGGTCAGACAGTACTGTGCGTCTCTCAAGTATACTGGACAAAAAACATCCATGAAGCCTTGGCTGAGGGACCACAGGTCGGTAGCACACACACACAAACACACACACACACGCATATTATGATGTACCATTCAGACAATTATTCAAGAGAGAATAAAATTAAACTTGAGAATGTTGAATTAATACTTATCAGATGAAACCTCAGAATATATTGAATGGAAACTCAGAATATATTGAATGGATGCCAATGTCATCAAAAGGCAGACACCAACTAGTAATTTTGATGTGTAGTGTTATCACAGACATTTTGCATACCTTATTACACAATAAGTCACCAAGGAATTTAGTGGCAGGGACACTGACTAATGATGAGATAAATATAATATAATATAGTATAATATAATATAATATAATATAATATATACAATGTAATCTTGGATTATGAGCATAATCTGTTCCGAAAGCATGTTCATATATCAAAACACTTGTAAATCAAAGCAAATTTCCCTATAATAAATAATCTGAGAAAACTCAGATTATTACATTCCACAATAAAAAAAAACATTATATGTAAATACTTCATACAGAATTATGAAGTAAAAATAAAACAAATTAACCTGCACTTTACCTTTGAAAAAAGATAAAATAATTCCCGACAGATAAATGTTTCCGTGCGCATTCGCTGTCATTAGACACTGAACCCCTCCCCTTCTCCTCTTGTCTTCACACACACACAAACACACATACTCCAATGAAAACAAGGCTCTGTCGAGATTCGTTTCAAAGGTAAAGTGCAGGTTAATTTGTTTTGTTTCTTACTTTAAAGCAGTATATTACTGTTCCGCTGTGTGTGTGTGTATGTGTGTGTGTTAGAGAGTATATAGATCCATTTTCTCTGGCTCTCTCTCTCAGCCTACACTGAATAGAAGATGCTTTTACGCGTGCACTGATGTTAATTATACGAGTAATAGACACATGCTAAGACCGAGCAGGCGAGACGATTACCCAAAATTTTGCCGCGCGCGCGCGAGAGAGGAAAAACATTGGCTCAGTTGTGATCACATGACGCTCAGTTAAACGGTTACGATTTCTAGATTAATCACATGCGTTAACACATTTATATTGACAGCCCTAATATTAATTAATTATCTATATTATATTCCTTTAGTACAAGTGTAAAATTCAGTCTTGTATTCCACCCACCCTTTTCTTTCTTAGGCTCTGAAGGCTTATTTGGATCAGAACAACAAACAGATCGAGGATATAGTGGGGCTCGTACGAGGGAAACTGTCCAAACAGAACCGAGTGACTCTGGGAGCGCTGGTGGTGTTGGATGTGCACGCCCGTGATGTCTTGGCCTCGCTTGTCCAGCAGGGTGTAGATGACGAGAACAACTTTGAGTGGCTCAGCCAGCTGCGTTATTACTGGATGGTGAGTGTGTGTAACCTGTACAGTATATGCTCAAAGACAGCATTGTGTCTTTTCAAAATCAGCATTAAAACAATTCACTTTGCAATATTAATAACATTTTATGTTATAATCTATGGCTTTATCTCTTCCCATATTATGATTTGAGTGAGGCATATCTGTGAAAGACTTTCATCTTTTCAAAATTTCTCTTTATATTTAAAGGAGGACCAACTCCAGACCAAAATGATTAACGCTGGCCTGGCTTATGGCTACGAGTACCTGGGTAACACACCTCGTCTGGTCATCACCCCTCTCACTGATCGCTGCTACAGGTCAGAACAACTTTATGCTAAATTGTAAGCACATGTTACAGTGGTTTGTTCTTCACATTTTTCTTTCTATTTCCACATAATCCAGCTCAAGTTTATGGTATTTATATTGCTTTTTCTTTAATTCTGTATCTTACAACCCGTGGAAATATAAAACCATGTAAAAAACATGATTTTAAGTACTTTAAGCAATTGGATATATTGTTTATAATACTGGCTATACCGTCTGACTGGAGAATATTAAGACCACATTATGATCATAAATGCTTTTAATGTAAAATTTAAGATATTTTGTAAAACATTTAAAATGATCAAAACATACCATATATTTTTCTGTGTAACGTCTTACCATTCTTAACATTCAGGTTTGGTTATAACTGAAGGTCCAGATAATAAAACAAAAAATCTATATATAGCTCACTAATGCTATATAATGCTATATAATCACTTTAATTTAATGTAATGTTTATCTAACCTTAGATAAAATAATAAAGAAACTGATTAAAGTTACAGTATTTAATTGTTTTTTTTTTTTCTTGTCATATTACAACTGTGCTTGTCTTTGTCCCTAGAACCCTTTTTGGAGCTCTGCACCTGCATTTAGGAGGAGCTCCTGAAGGCCCAGCAGGTACAGGGAAGACCGAGACTACTAAAGATCTGGCCAAGGCTGTAGCTAAGCAGTGTGTGGTCTTCAACTGCTCTGATGGCCTTGACTACATTGCCCTTGGAAAGTTCTTCAAGGTCAGTGACATTTACCTACCAAGTCTGTGTTATCCTTTAATCCTTTATCTTTTTTTGTTAATATAGATCTTTTTACAATTCTATTTACACTTGTGTGAATTAAGTTCTTTGTCTGTTTACATAAAATACCTACAGTAATCAGCAGCTCATGTTAAATTTGTTGTACATACAGCAAAGCATAATAACATTATTATTAATAACATTATTATTCTGTAACAGAATGCTTAAATTATACTGGCTGCTTGAAAACATTATGTTCACATTAGTAGATTAAATTATAAATACGTCAGACAATAAGACTTAAAATTTAAAATTTTTTGTTTGGTTTTTAAGTCATGGATTGGTTGTTGTAGGGCTTGCTAGCATGTGGTGCTTGGGCATGCTTTGATGAGTTCAACCGTATTGACCTGGAGGTGCTGTCTGTGGTGGCACAACAAATTTTCACCATTCAGAGAGGTGTGTAGAGTGTCTGTCTACCGTTTACATGATTACATGCATAGTACTATGACCACATGTGATTCTTGTGATGTGTTCTGAGCACTCAGATAGCTAAAATAGTAGGAAATGTCATTAAATCACTTTTATCACAGCTCTCAGTGACCTTTAATGATTTAAACCTTTTCAGCTGCTATTTAAAATGCTATTATGGACGTAATGATTAACTGAAATTTTGTTGCAAGAATATTAGATATCACAAAGGGAAATCCAGTTTTTACATATCTGAATCACTTCATGCATAATTACATTGAGAGATAACATGAAGGCTCCATGTAGAATCATATGATACTGATTATGCACTCATTCAAATAAAGATTTTAGCATTGTGTCTGCTAAAGCTCTACAGAAGTTCTAAGAAATTAATATTTCTTTGTAGGAATCGCAACTCATTCCGAGATGCTGATGTTTGAGGGGACGGAGTTAAAGCTTGACCCGACCTGTGCTGTTTTCATCACTATGAACCCGGGATACGCTGGGCGCTCTGAACTGCCAGATAACTTGAAGGTATGGCCTGTATAATAAATCTTGAAATTATTTTAATAATTTGTTGCATTAAATTTAGGTATAATATGCCTCTACAGCTGGCATGTAAATCATGTAAATATCCTATTTTGCCTAAATATATAAGCTCATAGGCAGTCTGTGTAGAGCTCTTAAAACACACATTTTTTAAATCTTTGCATCAGGCCCTGTTCCGCCCTGTGGCCATGATGGTGCCCGATTACGCCCTGATCGCTGAGATCGTGCTGTACTCTTGTGGTTTTGTAACCGCTCGACCACTCTCAAGGAAGATTGTGGCCACGTATCGCCTCTGCTCCGAGCAGCTGTCCTCTCAAAGCCACTATGATTACGGTATGAGGGCCGTCAAATCTGTCCTCACCGCCGCTGGAAATGTAAAGGTATGTTCAATCGATCAGGATGTTCAAAATGTTCAATACATTGTCTGTCAAGATAATCTGTTCCTATTCTGTTTGCTTATTTTATCACCCAAATCCAGTCTGTTTGTTTTGCGTTTGATATATCATAGCTTAAGTATCCGGACGAGAACGAGGACATTCTTCTGCTGAGGTCCATCATCGATGTTAACCTTGCCAAGTTTTTGGCTCATGACCTGCCACTGTTTGCGGTAAAATATGCATTAGCATGTTTAAAATGTCATCTATATAAGAAAAAATGTAAAGCTGGTATGAAGATATTTACAAGAAAATTATTTGGGGGGGGATGTATTTTAAATGAAATGTTTGTGTCTGTTTCTGTTCACACATCAGGTAAAAACAGGTTTATTTGTTTGTGATTCATCTCAATCGGCCAACGGGAAGAGAAGATATGCTACTTTAAAATTTAAATGGAAAACGGGCTTATATAATAAAAAATCGACTTTGAAAAAATGATTAGTTCATCTCAAAATTCAACAGGTGGTGGTGTACATTTTTTAACACAGACTTATGAGTGTGCAATTGAAATCACCTTAATAATCTCGATCTCAAACCTTCATTTCATGCAAAATTTTAGTTCATTCCAAAACAGATGAGTTTGCAATTAAATTCCGTGTGGAAAAGTCACAGACACATCTAGTATAAAATATATACACACACCATAAAATCCATCACCTTTACAAAGGCTCCAACATGCATGTATTAGTCATAGAGTTTATGATTTTTATGAATTTTAGTACACTTTTGTGTGAGCACCAGAATTCAGATTTAATTTGTCACAATTTCATGTTCCACTCATTATCCCCATTTGCTTGGCTAATCTTCTGTAGGGAATCACTTCAGATCTCTTCCCTGGTATAAAACTTCCCAAACCGGACTACACTGTCCTGCTGGAAGCCATAAAAGACAACTGTGAGAAGATGAACCTGCAGATGACAGATTTCTTTACAGAGAAGATTTTGCAGATTTTTGAGATGATGATAGTGCGCCATGGCTTCATGATGGTGGGCGAGCCATTCGGAGGGAAGACGTGTGCCTATCGCGTCCTCGCTGGTGCCTTGAATGATGTCTGTGAAAAGGTGACAAGCTTCATTTCTTTTTTTTTAGCGGCACAGTGGTGTAGTGGATAGCACGTTGGCCGTGCACCTCGAGGCCTTTGCGACCGTGTGCACAGTATAAGCAGTATAGCAGATGAATGAGTGAATTAATTCATTATTCTTGGTCATTTTTATCTAGACCTATTTGTAAAATTAACAGAAAGAGGAATTTTTATTGTATAATAACCATAAAACTTTATATTGTGGTGTTTGTTACAATATATGCTTAGAAACTTCAGAATTATTGGCCTCTTCATGAAAAAAATAAAATAAACATAACATACAATGATATTGCCACAGCCAACTGTGTATTAAATAAAAAAAATCTCTTCAGGGTCTGATGGATGAGAACAAGGTTCAGATCACTGTTATCAACCCCAAATCTATCACAATGGGTCAGCTGTATGGTCAGTTCGACCCTGTCTCCCATGAGTGGTCAGATGGCATACTTGCTGTGAGCTACAGAGCCTTTGCCGTCTCTCAGGTACAGTATAATAAGGGGTTAAGTGATTGAAATGTGCACTTAAATCCTCTTTACATAAGAAAGTTAACAAATGCCAGCAAGAAAGCAGAATTTAACAACTGGCTATATGTAACTACTCTTTTCTTATAACAAATACTGTACATTTTCATGGCATGCTTTTGATCCTTTGACGTTTAATATTCAATTAGTAATTAATAATGCTTCCTTCCACATCCCAAAATCTAATTAGTATTATGAAGAAGCCTATAGCGTTTCTTACACAAGTGCCTGCAGATGCATATACTGTATGTCACAGACTTTCCCTGCTATCACACACTGCTTGCTACCTAGGGTTGCCAACATTGAAATTCAGCTAGCTTGACTCGTCATGTATTCATGATTTTAACAATGAGAGTAGTCTTTTGACCCAGCAATAATCAAAATTTCTTCTCTTTTCAGACTCCAGACAGGAAGTGGCTGATCTTTGATGGCCCTGTGGATGCAGTGTGGATTGAGAACATGAACACAGTACTTGATGACAATAAGAAACTGTGCCTGATGAGCGGTGAGATCATCCAGATGTCTCCTCAAATGAGCCTCATTTTTGAACCGATGGATCTGGAGGTGGCTTCACCTGCTACTGTAAGAGACTCTGAGTATATTTCCTGTGTTTATCAATAATAACAGTATTTAATTAAGAATAATTTGTTTTTCTCGGAATGCTAAGCTGCAACAGGTTTTAGGTTTGCATAAAAATTGCATGTCGCAAATTTTAGCTGTTTAGGTAAAAATATTTTTCAGTGAAAGGTAGAACTGCTTTGTTGTAAAATAAACAGTCCAGGGTTATTTTCAAATGAGAGAAAGAAAGACATGTCACAGTCCTTCTAATCAGTTAGCAGAAAATACATAACAGGACTATAAATTAGAAATATGTATTTTTAACAAACACAACATTTTGACAACTGGCGGTGTTTGTGTGCAGGTGTCTCGGTGTGGAATGATCTACATGGAGCCTCATATGCTGGGCTGGAGGCCGTTAATGGTCTCCTGGCTCAACACCTTGCCGTCCACACTGAGCCTTGAGCAGAAAGATCTTCTCACCGAACTCTTTGACCGCATGATGCCACCCTGCCTGCATCTCATACGCAAAGGGACCAAGGTACTCATGCAATTTAGCATTTACCTTACTGCTAAAAAAATTTCTAGTGGAGAACAATATTTTTTGAGAAAATGTGTTTATCATTAGGACTCATTGGAATTTTAGTTTAAGACTAAAGTCTAACCAGCTTTTAGTGCAATAAATATTTGATCTTCACATTTTTGAGTCAAGCATTCTCACATCACTTCTTCATAAATGACAGGTTTGACCTCTTTGCTCTTGCTGTTTTATGACCTACATTAGGAGCTGTCTCCAACATCAGACACCAACCTTGCACGCTCCCTGATGAACCTGATGGATTCCATGATGGATGAGTTCAAAGATGAGAGCCAAATGAAGGTCATGAATGAGAGAGATGTCTGCTCCTGGCTTGAGGTGAGAGAGATCTCGAACCTTAACCACACAAGTACTGCCTAGCATGTTGTACACAGAATTTCACCTGTGTACCAGGTTGCCTAGTATTTTCAGATAAGATAAGATATTCCTTTATTCATCTGCCAGTGGGAAAAGTTCTTTGTTACAACAGCAAAAAAAAGTGCAAATAGGGACAGTACAGTGTATAAATAAAAAAGAAAAACAATTCAGTACATGCACTTTTAAACTAATTGCACAGTTTCTACTGTATACTTCAAAAGTCAAACTAACTTGGTTCCTTATATCTGCCTCTGTCTCTTGGCTAGGGTATTTTTGTGTTCTGCCTGGTGTGGTCGGTGGGTGCCAGCTGCACAGAGCCTGGGAGAGTGAAGTTTAATGCTCTAGCAAGGGAGCTGCTTACAGGTGCACTGTCTGAGAAGACAAGAGCAAGTCATGGCATCTTAGAGCACAGAGAAGCACCCAGCAAGCAGCTCACAGTGCCCTTACCTGCAGAAGGGTCTCTCTATGATTATTGCTTCATTAAAAAAGTTAGTAACACTGAAATGACGTGAAAAGCCTTTTGGATGTTGCCTGTAATGGAAACATTTAATTTTGATTTTAAAAACAATTTCTTTCCAATTTGACTCACTCTTTCAGTATTACAGTATTTGGACAGGAGAAGGGCACTAAGCAGGGTGGGTCTTCAGTGGTTTAATGGCCATTTTGTTCATACAGTAGCATTTTGACGAGTTGTTCTTTGTCAGAATAAGGTAGCAAGTGTGTTTGTGTCTGTATGTGTGAAGCTAAAGTAAGAGGAGAGGCGGAATGGGCCCCTCCCCTCTCCCTGAGCACGGTGTTCAATGACGCGCGCATGCACACACGTAGTGCAGTGCCAGCTGACACAGAGAGAGAGAGAGAAACATTTTTTATCCTTTTTAATGAGACTTGCTTTTGCTTTACACATGCACATGTGTGTTATAATAATATTTCACGCACGCACACACATACAAACACAAAATAAAAGATGCTTTACACGCACACACGTGGTCAGAGTGTTCTAGTAAACAATACTCGTGTGCACGAATGTTGATTATACCAGTGAAAGACGCGTACATAGACCCAGCAGGAGAGACAATTACCCACAATTGCGCAGCGCAAGAGCGATAAACTTTTGGCTCAGTTGTCATCACGTGACACTCGATGACTTAACATGCCACATGATACTCTGTATTTGCAAACCAAGACTTGCTCATTTTTCAAATAATAAATGGAGGTGCAAACAAAATTAAAATGAAACTTTTAATGCTCGCCTGTAAATTGCCATTTATCAGACGATTATGAGAAATGCTGGAAGAGACTCGTTGAGAATGGTCCAATCACATGAACCCAAATATGTAAAAACAATATGATTTGCTAAGAACAAAAGTTGGAGGGTTCAGGGCACACAGTGCTGCGCCCCTAGGATGATTTGAAATCAGAGCTTAGCTTCAAGTCACATGCTTTTCAAAAATTTACCTGCCTACATAGACACTCGTTTGTCCGGTGCCCCGCATACACGAACACAAATTAATGTAATACAGTTTATTATACAGGATGGGCCGTTTATATGGATACACCTTAATAAAATGGGAATGGTTGGTGATATTAACGTCCTGTTTGTGGCACATTAGTATATGTGAGGGGGCAAACTTTTCAAGATGGGTGGCGACCATGGTGGCCATTTTGAAGTCGGCCATCTTGGATCCAACTTTTGTTTTTTCAATAGGAAGAGGGTCATGTGACACATCAAACTTATTGGGAATTTCACAAGAAAAACAATGGTGTGCTTGGTTTTAACGTAAATTTATTCTGTCATGAGTTATTTAAAAGTTTCTGACCATTTATAAAATGTGTTCAATGTGCTGCCCATTGTGATGGATTGTTAATGCAACCCTCTTCTCCCACTCTTCACMCACTGATAGCAACACCGCAGGAGAAATGCCAGCACAGGCTTCCAGTATCCGTAGTTTCAGGTGCTGCACATCTCGTATCTTCACACCATAGACAACTGCCTTCAGACGACCCCAAAGATAAAAGTCTAAGGGGGTCAGATCGGGAGACCTTGGGGGTCATTCAACTGGCCCACGATGACCAATCCACTTTTCAGGAAACTCTTCATCTAGGACCTGACACCCATAATGTGGTGGTGCACCATCTTGCAGGAAAAACTCATGGAACGTGCCAGCTTCAGTGCATAAAGAGGGAAACACATCATCATGTAGCAATTTCACATATCCAGTGGCCTTGAGGTTTCCAYTGATGAAGAATGGCCCCACTATCTTTGTACCCCATATACCACACCATACCATCACTTTTTTGTTCCAACAGTCTTGGAGGGATCTATCCAATGGGTTAGTGTCAGACCAATAGCGGTGGTTTTGTTTTGGTAACTGCACCATTCACATAAAAGTTTGCCTCATCACTGAACAAAATCTTCTGCGTGAACTGAGGGTCCTGTTCCAATTTTTGTTTTGCCCATTCTGCAAATTGTGTGCGCCGATCTTGGTCATCCTCGTTGAGATGCTGCAGTAGCTGGAGTTTGTAAGGATGCCGTTTGTGAGTAGCTAATATCCGCCGAAGAGATGTTCGACTAATGCCACTCTCCAGTGACATGCGGCGAGTGCTACGCTGTGGGCTCTTGCTGAATGAAGCTAGGACAGCCACTGATGTTTGTTCATTAGTGACAGTTTTCATGCGTCCACATTTTGACAAATCCAACACTGAACCAGTTTCACGAACCTTAGCAAGCAGTTTGGTTTGCTAACTGTAGCATGGGAGATGGGTGGTCTCGTAGGCTGTCTTGCATTGAAATCCGCTGCAATGACCCAGTTACTGCGTTCACCAGATATCAACACAATTTCGATCCGTTCATCACGTGTTAACCTCTTCGACATGTCAATGGCTGTGAACAAAGAGAAACTTGTAAATAACTCATGAAAGAATAAAGTTACGTTAACCAAGCACACCATCGTTTTTCTTGTGAAGTTCCCAATAAGTTTGATGTGTCACATGACCCTCTTCCTATTGAAAAAACAAAGTTTGGTTCCAAGATGGCCGACTTCAAAATGCCCACCATGGTCACCACCCATCTTGAAAATATCATGTGATATCATTAAAAAAAGAGCTAGGATCTGTTAGACCACTAGGGGACAAAATAGAGTTATAAACTCATGGGGGTTAAACTTGGTTCCTGGCAGAAAGTAATAGATTAAACATTTAACCCATGTTTGCACAAAATGTTTGTAAAATTGGGATTTGAACTGTCATTTGCCCCCTCACATATACTAATGTGCCACAAACAGGACGTTAATATCACCAGCCATTCCCATTTTATTAAGGTGTATCCATATAAATGGCCCACCCTGTATATTGCAAATAAAAAGAAATATAGCAGAATATTGTGACTAAATTACTTTATTTCATTATTAAAATAATTATTATGTTAAATAATTACTGCCTAAGTATAAGGGGGACGGCGTCCAGTGATTTTACCATGCATTATAGACTTCTGCAATGCATCCTGTCCAATTAAATTGCTTGCTCGGAGATAACTGGTAAATTGTATTTATGCCTCAGAAACTTTGAGCTGTCATCATCATTCTCTTTTTTTTTTTTCATTTCTCCCCTTTCCTTATGTGATAACATTAAAAAAGAGCTAGGATCTGTTAGACCACTAGGGGGCAAAGTAGAGTTATAAACTCATGGGGGTTAAACTTGGTTCCTGGCAGAAAGTAATAGAATAAACATTTACCCTGTTCCAGTGTCATGTTTGCACAAAATGTTTGTAAAATTGGCATTTGAATTGTCATTTGGTCTACTACATCAAATGAGTCTGTTACAGCATTTAGCTTTCTTAACAGGATAGATAAATGCGTATTTACATTTTTTTTCCATTCATAATGTTAAGATGCTAATGTGCATAAATAAATGAATGTTTGTTTAACTCTATGATTTGACTCAGGGTCCAGGTAGATGGGAGCTGTGGATCGAGCAACTAAAGCACGCACCACGGATCCCCAAAGATGCGCAGTTCAGTGAGATTATCATTCCCACAGCAGATACAGTGCGCTATACAGCCCTGATGGAGATGCTAACCACACACCAGAAGCCAACCATATTTGTGGGGCCCACAGGAACCGGCAAGAGCGTGTACATCACAGTACGTGTTTAATAAAAAATCTGTTGTATCCTAAGATAATAGTGAAATACTCAAAGGACAATAAAAACAGTCACAACAAGAATATGTACAATACAGTGCTGCCTGCTTTTCAGAAATGCTTGAAGTGAAAAATAACGACACTGGTTCTGCACACACACACACACACACACAAACACACACACACACACACACACACACACACGAACCCCCCGGTGCTCACGCCCAGCAATTTTGTCCAACACTAGCCATACACTTTACCCTGCATGGCTCACGTTCTACATATTTTAGCATTGCAATGTTAAAGGGGGGGGGAAAAACGGTGCATGTGACTCTATTTGTTCCAGTTGGTACAACGGACATTTAAAATATTCACCCAAACGAACAAAAAACAAAAAAAGAAATAAAGCCTACATTATCCAGCAGCCAAATCACCATCATGCTCTCCAGCAACTTTATGTAGGGCAGTAGGGGCGTAGCACAGAACTCCAGGGCCTAGACATGAGAGGTATCATCAGGGCCCCTTCCTTTTTTGGGCAATACCTCTCATATTTCATTCCAGAATTACAAGGGCCCTTGGTTCTCGCCCCCACTCCCCACTATTACATCCCTGAGGGCAGTAAAATTTGGACAACAAAAAGACAGAAAAAATTACAATATTTGCATAGAGTTTAATCATACACAAATGATAAATGTAGAACACTCAAGGGCTCAAAACTTGATTAAGGAAAAATACAAACTGAATGCAATATTATGTGAAATACAACCGTGATGCAGGAACCGTGGGACAAAGACAATGTATGAGGCAACGAAACTTGCACCATGCAGAAACAGAAGAAAAAGAGAAAAATCAAGTAATTTGGTTTAGGATAGAAGTCTACTATCTAGCACATCAACCAGATATCAAATAGAGATGGATTCTCTGCCTGATATCTGGCTGAAATACGTTGGTATGGTGTTGTGAATCTCTTGGTGTCTCTCTCATCGTGCACACACATGAATCTCTCTTTATCAAGTCTTTTAGCCTTTTGTTGTTCTCATAAATATTAAAAGTGCTATGCGAGGCAAATAGTTTAATGGCACTGTAATAATCATGTCTATTTCCCTCCCTGGATAATCCTATGTCATTACCATCACTTTCTCTTTTAATGCACTGTAACTTTGCTGCTGTCTGTAAATGCATTTAAATGTCAATTTATTATAATGATATAGTTAATTTGGTGGCCGCACTGTGGTGTAGTGATTAGAACTGTTGCTCTGCACCTCCAGGGTCCGGGTTCGATTCCTGGCCAGGCTCTATTCCCATCTCTGTGTGCATGGAGTAAAGCAGTATACTGGTTAAAGCAGTATACATAGACTGAGTGAATGAGTGAGTGTTGATCTGGTCAGCACTTTTATGACTGTTCCAAATATTTCCTGTTCTTGTGGATTTGATTGACGCCATCATGCAGCTTGATTGATGTTTCCACAGTACTTGGACTAATCCCCCCAGGGTGCTTTGTTTATGCTAAGTTGTACTTCTTTTGTAGTGAGCCAAATAGACTTCCTGTTCAGTAATCGGAGAATAAATCACAGATGAGAAAACAAAAAGTATTTCAGATAAAGAAGTTTTGTCTTAAACTTGTATTAAGATTCTCTTTGCCTTAAAGACTCCAGCGCATTAAAATTTACTTCAGTGAAGTTATTTTCAGTAGTTATTTTCAGTAGTTATTTTCAGCGGTGAAATTTTTTTTTTACTTTGAGCAAGTAGGTTATTAGTAGCTTATTTTCAAGTAGATTATAACATAACTGTTCATAACATCACTTTTACTCAACATTTTAATTTCACTTATGGTGCAGGTTATACCTCTGACAGATATTTAATATGATAATGTAATATAATATGATATTTAATATATTTATTCATATTTTCTTTTGCCATTTTTGTGTGATAAAATTGTTTGTATATATTTTTATAGTGACTATGTAGTGGGTGCAATCCATTCCGGGGGGCATTTTAACTCATAACCCTGCACACTCTAAGTTCGGGTATTTTTCATGACCTCACCTCAGACTGCTGCAGATATGTTTGCTCTAACAACCTTTATCTTACAGTGGCGCTTCAAATTACTGCTTTTTATTAGCCCCACGTTTTCTGAACAAATGAGACAGGTTAACTGGTTTTAAACATACATACATGCATTGATCTATCCATTCATCTTTGAAGTAAGTAATTGGAGTAAGCCATGCTGTGTTGCACTTGTGGATTTCGGCGGCTTGTAGTTTACTTTTCAGGTTACTTTCGTTTCTGTATCTTGCACAATAATCTGGCAGATAACTGCTCATGAGTTTACTTTTCAAGAACATTTTGATTTCATTTATGGTGTAGGTTTAACTTCAGGCAAATCCCCAAATAGTGCCAAAGTTTCATTAAAGTTTCAGCCTCGGCCCATCTTTACTTCTGAGAGACTCTGCCTGTCTATGACATCCCTTTTATAGGTTATCATATTATGGACCTAATGCCAATTAACTTGGCTGAATCTTTTCAAAATGTCTTGCTTTTTCAGGCTTTTGTTGCCTCATCCCAAGTTTTTTGAGATCTGTAGCAGGCATAACATTTGAAATTAGCTCATTTAATGAATTTCCTGATTAAACATTTCTTATGTTCTCTATGTTCTACTATTAATAAAATATTGGCTCATGTGATTAGTCTTTTAGGTTTAATTTTATTTAAAAAATTTTTTTTAAGTTTTCCTGGAATTCAGGTTGTATATAGATTTGTCAGAAACAGGCTTGAGCTCAGTGAATTTGCTTGTGTCTTCTACAGACTATTGTTTTGAACATGAACGTGTGAAAACTTTAATGTGTGGTATGAGAGCATGTGAAAAGTTTTTTTTTAAGTTTTTAAAGGTTAACTAGATGAATTTTAGATAATTTAGATGGTGTGTGGAATTGCTAGATGTGCATGTGGCACAATAATCACATCCATTCATACCAGATTCCATTCCCCACCCCAGTTTCTGGTGGAGAAAATTATGACAGCATTAATTGACTCTTCTTGTTTCTCTGTAGGACTTTCTGTTAAAGGGGCTCAACAAGGATATATACAATCCTCTGCTCATCAACTTTTCAGCCCAAACCTCAGCTGCTCAGACTCAGAATATCATCATGTCCAAACTGGACAAAAGGCGAAAAGGAGTTTTTGGTGCCCCACTGGGACAAAAGATGGTATGAATTTTCAATACATTCTACATAGGATATGAGATTGTTACATTATTTTATTGCACTGTTTTTATAATACATGTTTTGTTTGGATAGATGGAATTATTTACTTGTTATTACTTGTGTACTAAGCAGCCCAAAATCATATTAGGCTTGGGCCACACTAGAGGAAAAGCTATTTGATTTTGATCTTGATTTTTGAGTCCATATCTGGAGACAGTAAATAATAGAAAAATATATTTATTATTATTATTATTATTATTATTACATGTATGTGTTATTTTGTGCAAAACTTGCAGTGCATGTTGGTTGATGATCCAAGGCCATCTCTTTTTATAGATAAAAAGTTTATGTTTATATATATATATATAATATATAATACATTTTGTAGTGTGGTCTTTGCATTTGAATAAGATGCTAATGCATTATTTTATTGTAATATCTGTGTCGTGTCGCTTGAATGTGTTCGCTGTGTAGGTGGTGTTTGTGGATGATGTGAATATGCCAGCAAGAGAGACGTACGGTGCTCAGCCTCCTGTAGAGCTTCTGCGCCAGTGGCTGGACCACTGGAACTGGTATGACCTGAAGGACTGCTCCACAATCAACCTGGTGGACATCCAGCTGATGTGTGCCATGGGACCTCCTGGTAAGACTGGGTATCTCACACAGAATGTGAATAATAACAGGGATCAAAGACTAACGTCACAAAGACTAAGTGTCTTACGTACTTCCTTTGTCTTTTTGTAATTCTCAGGTGGTGGGAGGAACCCAGTGACACCTCGCTTTCTCCGGCATTTTAACACAGTAACAATTAATGAATTTGATGACAAGACCATGCATACAATTTTCTCCAGAATCCTGGACTGGCACTTAACTATACGGTAAATGACTGTGGTATACAAGTTATAGTGATTTCCTTTTCTGAATCTTAAGATGTATTTCACTTGTTAATTTATTTTCAATGTATAATGTTGGAGCTGGTAAGTCACTGAGTAATGATTATAATAACTGCTTATAGCCTAAATTACTATTTAGCCTATAATTCAGAATTTTCTGATAATTTTGTGTTTTGAGTGTAGTCTTCCTTCGATTTGCATAATATTCTAAAATAAATGTATACTTGTGTTTTTTAGATATCCCTTTCCCACAGAATTTGCCCCACTCACAACTCAGATCGTGGGTGCAACCCTGGCAGTGTATCAGTGGGCCACCAAGAACTTGCTGCCTACCCCAGACAAGTCACATTATCTTTTCAACCTGCGTGATTTCGCCCGTGTCATCCAGGGCATCTGTTTATCTTGCCCAGAGAGTGCAGATGACCCCAAAGCTATTAAACGCTTATGGGTGCATGAGGTAGGAATAATAAAAATAATATGTAGTTTAAGTTAATATTATAATATTATACTGGAGGCCTGTTCTAATATATTGAGAGAAGTTCTGGCATAACATTGTTTCAGGTGCAGAGAGTTTTTTATGACCGCTTAGTTGATCCATCAGACCGTAACAGGATCGTGGAGTTCTTAGAAACAGTCTTCAAGTCTCACTTAAAGCAGGATTTCCATCAGCTTTTCAAGCACCTTGACTTTGACTCTGATGGACGCGTAAGTGAAGATGACCTGCGCAGTCTCATGTTCTGTGATTTCCATGATCCCAAAGGTGATAACCAAAACTACTGTGAGGTTAGTGACCTCACTCAGCTACGGCAGGTGGTTGAAGCCCACCTAGAGGACTTTAACAACATCAGCAAGGCTCCCATGAAACTTGTACTCTTCCGATTTGCTATTGAGCACGTCTGTAAGATCTCTCGTATCCTAAAACAGCCACGGGGTCATGCACTCCTAGTTGGTGTTGGAGGCAGTGGTCGGCAGTCACTGACTCGTTTAGCTGCTCACATGGCTGAAGCTGAGCTCTTCCAGGTGGAGATCTCCAAGAGTTACGGCATGACAGAGTGGCGTGATGATCTTAAACAAATTATGCGCAAATCAACATACGGGGAAACCCATGGAGTCTTCCTCTTCACTGACACCCAGATCAAGATGGAGTCGTTCCTTGAAGATGTTAGCAATATGCTCAACACAGGTGAAGTTCCTAATCTCTTCGCTGTGGACGAGAAGCAAGAGATCTGTGACCGTATGCGGGCTGTGGATCGCCAGCGTGACCGGGAGAAGCAGACAGATGGAAGTTCTCTGGCATTGTTTAACATGTTTGTAGAGCGATGTCGTAGTCAGTTGCATGTAGTTTTGGCCATGAGTCCAATAGGTGATGCCTTCCGAGGTCGTCTGCGACGTTTCCCTGCACTTATCAACTGCTGCACCATAGATTGGTTTCAGGTAAGCTTTGCATTTGTTTTGTAAACATCTCCTGGATGTACCACTGATGGGACAGATGGGATAATATTATATACCTAAATGTACATATCATATATCATATATCATATCATATATCATATATTATGTGATATATCATATCATATCATATCATATTCACCCAAATGAGGATGGGTACTCTGAGTCTGGTTCCTCTTTAGGTTTCTTCCTATTGCCATCTCAGGGAGTTTTTCCTTGCCACCGTCACCCTCAGCTTTTTCATCAGGGACATCTAATCATGTTGATTCAAACACAATTTTCTTTTGATTGTGTAAAGCTGCTTTGTAACAATGACTATTGTTAAAGTGCTATACAAATAAAATTAAATATTTTCAATGTGAAAGTGAATGTATGAAATGACAGCGGAAAACAGTGACCAAATGGCATCTAGGATTCCATCTAGCATGTATTATATATAGTAAAATATCTGAACATCTAACACTTTTGTGTGTGTTCCCCATCTGTTGCAACAAAGTTAGATGCACAATGTGGAAAGGAAATTGGCTAAGAATAGGATGTGATGGTCAGGTGTTTGCAAAAACAATTGTTGATGTATTAAGTAGCATGTTTCCATTTGTTACCAGGATTCACCATGTTTTTTTATTACCCTTTAGAGCTGGCCAGATGACGCGCTACAGGCTGTGGCATCTCGGTTCCTGGAGGAAACTGAGATGACAGATGATGTCCGTAATGGCTGCATAGACATGTGCCAGAAATTCCACATTTCCACCATCAATCTTTCAGGACGCTTTCTGGTTGAGCTGCAGCGCCACAACTATGTCACTCCAACTTCCTACCTGGAGCTCATTTCCACCTTCAAAGTCCTGCTGGAGTCCAAGAGAGCGTAAGTGCCTTTAGGCATGTCCATGAGAGTGTCACTAAATATGGTGTCAATTTATATATTTAAATTTCAGCTGATGGAAAACATTTTAGCATGTAAATTACTTTAAAAAAATATCCTCTTCTCTTCAGCGAGGTAATGCAGCTAAAAGAGCGTTATGAGGTCGGTCTGGAGAAGCTAAATTATGCTGCTGCTCAAGTGGCCACCATGCAAATTGAACTGGAGGCGCTCCAACCTGAGCTTCGCGTGGCTAGCAAAAAAGTGGATGAGATGATGGTCGTGATTGAGCGTGAATCTGTGGAGGTGGCGAAGACAGAGAAGGTTGTTCGTGTGGAAGAGGCAGAGGCAAATGAACAGGCTACGGCTGCCAAGGCCATCAAAGACGAGTGTGATGCAGACTTGGCTGTTGCTATGCCCATCCTGCAGGCAGCTCTAGCTGCACTTGATACACTTACTCAACAGGCAAGCAAACACATAATACACTAATATTACAGTCGTGGCCAAAAGTTTTGAGAATGACACAAATATTAGTTTTCACAAAGTTTGCTGCTAAACTGCTTTTAGATCTTTGTTTCAGTTGTTTCTGTGATGTACTGAAATATAATTACAAGCACTTCATACGTTTCAAAAGCTTTTATCGACAATTACATGACATTTATGCAAAGAGTCAGTATTTCCAGTGTTGGCCCTTCTTTTTCAGGACCTCGGCAAATCGACTGGGCATGCTCTCAATCAACTTCTGACTGATAGCAACCCATTCTTTTATAATCACTTCTTGAAGTTTGTCAGAATTAGTGGGTTTTTTTTTTGTCCACCCGCCTCTTGAGGATTAACCACAAGTTCTCAATGGGATTAAGATCTGGGGAGTTAGCCAGGCCATGGAGCCAAAATTTCAACGTTTTGGTCCCAGAGCCACTTAGTTCTCACTTTTGCCTTATGGCACGGTGCTCCATCGTGCTGGAAAATGCATTGTTCTTCACCAAACTGTTGTTGGATTGTTGGAAGAAGTTGCTGTTGGAGGGTGTTTTGGTACCATTCTTGGCATGTTCGTGTTTTGGTACCAATCATGGCATGTTTTTGGGCAAAATTGTGAGTGAGCCCACTCCCTTGGATGAGAAGCAACCCCACACACGAATGGTCTCAGGATGCTTTACTTTTGGCATGACACAGGACTGATGGTAGTGCTCACCTTTTCTTCTCCGGACAAGTCTTTTTCCAGATGCCCCAAGCAATCGGAAAGAGACTCCATCCGAGAAAATGACTTTGCCCCAGTCCTCAGCAGTCCATTCGCCATACTTTTTGCAGAAGATCAATCTGTCCTTGATGTTTCTTTGGAGAGAAGTGGCTTCTTTGCTGCCCTTCTTGACACCAGGTCATCTTCCAGGTCATCTTCCATTCTTGGCCTCACTGTGCGTGCAGATGCGCTCACACCTGCCTGCTGCCATTCCTGAGCAAGCTCTGCACTGGTGGCACTCCGATCCCGCAGCTGAATCCTCTTTAGGAGATGATCCTGGCGCTTGCTGGACTTTATTGGATGCCCTGAAGCCTTCTTAACAAGAATTGAACCTATTTCCTCGAAGTTCTTGATGATCCTATAAATTGTTGATTTATGTGCAATCTTAGTAGCCACAATATCCTTGCCTATGAAGCCATTTTTATGCAATGCAAAGATGGCTGCATGCGTTTCTTTGCAGGTCACCATGGTTAACAATGAAAGAACAATGATTTCAAGCATCACCCTCGTTTTAACATGTCAAGTCTGCCATTCTAACCCAATCAGCCTGACATAATGATCTCCAGCCTTGTGCTCGTCAACATTCTCACCTGAGTTAACAAGACGATTACTGAAATGATCTCAGCAGGTCCTTTAATGACGGCAGTGAAATGCAGTGGAAAGTTTTTTTCGGGATTAAGTTAATTTTCATGGCAAAGAAGGACTATGCAGTTCATCTGATCACTCTTCATAACATTCTGGAGTTTATGCAAAAACTTAAGCAGAAACTTTTCCAATTTCCAATATTTACGTAATTCTCAAAACGTTTGGCCACGACTGTATACTTGCAAGTACATTGCATTAACAACTCAAAACTTTGTTTGCTTCTCTGTAGGACATTACGTTGGTGAAGTCCATGAAAAATCCTCCAGCCGGAGTCAAACTCGTGATGGAGGCCATTTGTATCCTCAAAGGCATAAAACCTGACCGCATCCCTGATCCTTCCACCCCGGGCAAAAAGATTGAAGACTTCTGGGGCCCAGCCAAGAAGCTTCTAGGTGACATGAAGTTCCTGCAGAGTTTGCATGAGTACAACAAAGACAACATTCCACCTGCTTACATGACAGTCATCCGCAACAAATACATCTCAAACCCGGACTTTGTCCCAGAGAAAATTCGGTCGGCATCCACTGCAGCTGAAGGCCTTTGCAAGTGGGTCTGTGCTATGGATGCTTACGACAAGTGAGTTTGTATAATGAGCGGACAATTTTTTTAAAATAATTTGTTTATATTTCAGTTGTAATAATGGGCAAATGGGCAAATCAGCTTTACAGAATCAAACCATTATGGAAAGTACTAAAAATGCAAGGAAATATGTATAACTTATAATTAACAATTGTCTCTGAAAAGAAAGCTGGGGCTATGGTGGCAAGAAAAAAACTCATTGAGAAGAACCAGACTCAACAGGGAACCCATCCTCATTTGGATGATATCAAATAGACAGAGTAGGGATTGACTTATAATTATACTGTGCGCTATGAAGTGGAATGTTCAGCCCATAAAAAAAAATAATAAAAAATGAGAACCGCTAAATTGTATGGCCAATACCCAAAGTAGATTTTGTATTGTTTAAAAATATTGGTGTGATCCTGGGTTTGGTTCTGGATTCAGCATGACTCATAATGGGAAAATACAGGCAGCATTGTTTAATTATTCTTTAGGGCCAAAAGTGTTTGAAAAGATTATGGTGAAGTAAATCATCTTAATATCTTCTCTCTCAGAGTTGCAAAGGTTGTGGCCCCTAAGAAAGAGAAGTTGGAGCAAGCAGAAGCTAAGCTGAGGATAGCCACAGAGAGTCTCCAAAAGAAGCAGGCAGCTCTAAAGAAGGTCCAAGATGAACTGGGAAAACTTCAGGACACTCTGGAGGACAACAAGAAGAAGAAAACCGACCTGGAAAATCAAGTTAGTCACAATAATACTGTGTCAGTAAAAAGTATTAAAAAAATCATGTTGTAAAATACAGTATAATTTAAAATTGCATTATGAGCTATGAATGTACTAAGTGCTCAAGCCTGATTTATGGATTTTACATCATTCTAAACCAATGTGTGCATTTCCACTACCTCTTCGCAAGCCGCTGTTTTTTCCCATGCCCCCGGCACTGCCATGTCCTCAGAATGGTCATTCGTTGCTGGGAAAACTGCTGATTACTACAGGTATTTAAGAGAGCTCAGCATGTGCATCAGTGGGCTTCTTAGCCCAGTTTTTCTCTTGCCAATTTATTTCAGTTTTTCATGGCCTTGCTAAATGTCTCGGGTTACTTTGCTGTAGCCCTGTTCCCTGAAAAAGCGGGAACAAGATACTGCATGAAAACACTATGGGAACGTCTCTTTGATACACGTGTGCTTCACAACCAGTGGAACAAACACGACAAACTTTGGCTTATATAACCTCGGTCAGGTGAGGTCATCTGATGAGGTGCACCTGCAGGTTATAAATAAGTCTGAACCGGAAACATCATCAGGTCAATTTTTGTCTGAAAGAACGTCCAGCTCCCGCTTTTTTGGGGAACAGGTTTACAGCAAAGTAACCTGAGATGTTTCTTTTCAAAAGCTACACTCAATTCTGCGTGAAAACACCGCCGCACTGCAAGTATCTGGACCCCCAGGGTTGTGTAATGTGTGCGCACAATCACCAAGAGTGAGGTGGTCACTTGAGGACCTGAGAGCCTGGAGTAGCATGGACATCCAAACTATAAAATCTAACAAATGTCTGCCGCATCACACACTTGCTGCAAGGGGACACCTCCTATTCGATTGGGCCCTAATTCCTATAGGCGAAGTCTGACCACGCGCCTCGTAGGCTAGGGCCATAGCATTTCTAACCCAATGTGACAGCATTTGTCTAGTGGCGGCCGCCCCCCAGTTGCGGCCCCCATAGCGTATAAAAAGCTGCTTTGATTTACGCCACTGGCTATTGCGGTGAAAGTAAATCTAATGAGCATTTACTTTGAGAGGGGTATCAACCAGACCTTCGAGCACAATAGCTAATTCCCAAGAAGGGACTGTCACTCTAGTGAGCAGCTTCCACCGTTTAGCTCCACGAATGAAGCGTGCAACTAAAGGGTGTTTTCCCACAGAAACCCAAGCCGAAATGACGGCTACGTACGTTCTGAGAGTACTAGGGCATAAGCCTGAGAACAATATTTCTTGCAGACACTCCAGCACTGAAACAATTTGGCAGTAAACAGGATCTACATGTTTTGCCATGCACCATCTTGCAAATACACTCCATTTGCGGGCATAAGTTCTTCTAGTTGAGGGAGCCCTCGCACTTAGTATTATTTCAATTACACTTGCTGGAAGACCAGCATCTCTTAATTGGTCCACTTCAGGGGCCAGAGGTGAAGGTTCCAAATCTCGGGCCAGGGATGAAATATTGTCCCCTGTGCCTGAGACAGAAGATCCCTCCTCACCCACAGTGAATGGTCGAGGAGAGATATTAGACCTGAGAACCACACTCTGGTCGGCCAAAGGGGCGGACCTTTGCCAGGACTCATGGGAGCAGAGCTACCAGAGGAAATGCATAAAGACGCAGTCTGGACCACGTATGGTCCATCGCGTTGAGACCCAGGGGAGCTGGAGGAATCAGAGTAATGAAGGGGATATTGTGCCTTCTTCTGCGAGGCAAAGAGTTCCACCTCTGCCACATGAAATCTCTCCCAGAGTTGACTGACTACTTCGAGGTGGAGTTTCCAATCACCATGTGTCACAGCTTGTCTGGACAGCAAGTCTGCTCCCATATTCATATGCCCCAGAGTGTAAATCGCCCTGAGAGACAGGAATTTGTCCTGTGTCCAAAGCAGAACCTGGTGCGTTAGCTTTTTTGTAGCAGCGCGAGCCCCGTCCACCCTGCCGGTTTATGTACGAGACTACCATAGTGTTGTTCACCCGCACTAGGATATGGTAACCTCTCAACTACTGGGGGAAGTATTTCAGGGCCAAAAATAGAGCCATCATTTCGAGGCAACTGATGTGCCACATGAGAAGATGGCCTCTCCAGATCCCTCGGTCTGGACAGCCGTCTAAGACTGCACACCAGCCCGAGAGGGAAGTGTCTGTCGTGAGCATCTTGGGATGACAACATGGACCTAGAGTTGGACCCAGAGTCAAAAACCGGGGTCTGAACCACATTGTAAGGGTACGAAGCCCCTGGCACGTGACCCTTATTTGCCTGGGGATTGGCACTTGGATGAAATCCCCTGGTGCTTAGCCACAACTGAAAAAATCTTGTTTGAAGAAGGCCCACTTTCTGGCCTAGCCTGATTTCCTTGAGGGTATTAAGAATGGATTTGACACTCGCTGGAGACAGCTGTGTCTGCATTGTGATCGAATTCCATATGACACCCAAATACGTTGTCCTCTGAGCAGGAAAGAGAACGCCTTCCCCGATGTTGAGTCTCAATCCTAAAGAATCAAGATGAGCTAAGACATCTCGATGTCGAAGCGCTAGCTGCTGAGACTGTGCCAGAATCAACCAGTCATCTATGTATTTCAGGATATGGATGCCCTGGAGTCATAGACCCAGAGCTGCATCCTTGCATTTTGTATATGTGTGGATGACAGGGATAGGCCAAATGGAAGGACCGATACTGGTAGACTTCACCCCCTAAAGCGAATCTCAGGAACTTCCTGTGTTGTGGCAATATTTCTATATGAAAATGTGCGTCCTTCAGCTGGATTGTCACAAACCAATCCTTCGTTTGACAATCATTTTGGTTGTCAACATTTTAATGTTCAGCCCATGAAGATTGGACGCAACCCCCTGTGTTTCTTGGGAACCAAGAAATACTGACGGTAATAGCCTGACTCTCTGTCTGGCAGGGGAACATGTTCTATGGCCCTATCTGGCAGGGGAACATGTTCTATGGCCCTATCTGGCAGGGGAACATGTTCTATGGCATGTTCTAAGTCTGTAATTGTCAACATATTCATTTGTTCCAGTTTTATGGCAGTGGACAATTCCATTGAAACGCGGAGGACGATGTGCAAAATGTGCACAGGTCTCTGCAGCCTGTGCCTGGTGCACTCTCGTCTCCAGATCGCAACGGAGTGGTGCTATTATCCTGGTGGGAGGTAGGACAGAAGCGGGCTCCACCCGGGGATCGTCTTCCTCTTGCTGTCGGGAGAGGGCGTCGACCTTGATGTTCTTGGACCTCGGGCGGTATGACAGATGGAAGTTGTAACTCTCGAAAAATAATGCCCACCGCACGCACCTGTCTAGGGTTAAGCTGTTTCATTCTTCGGATGGTGATTAGATTCTGGTGGTCGGTCCAGACGATGAACGGCTCTCTGGCACCCTGGAGCCAGTGACGCGATTCCTCCAGAGCCCACTTTATGGCCAACAGCTCACGGTCCCCTACCCCGTATCGCTGCTGGGTAGGGTCAAAATTTTTACAAGGGTGCAGCTTCTGATCTGAACCTCATCGGGAGAGGCCCTGGCGCCCACATCCGAAGCGTCCACCTCCACAACGAATGGTTTGCTCGCGTCTGGATGGAGGAGAATTGGTGCGGTGGTGAAGCGGTGACACAATTCCTGGAAGGCGGAGATGGTGGCAGTGTTGAGGGTGAAGGGGTGAGAAGATGGTCGTGTCAGGGCGGTTAAAGGAGCTGCAACCGTACTGTAGTCCCGGATAAAGCGACGATAGAAATTTTGCAAACCTGAGAAACCGTTGAAGTTGCTTGAGGGTCTTGGGTAGGGGCCAATGACGCACAGCTTCCAGTTTCTGCGGGTCCATGGCCACATCCTGGGGCGAGATAACAAAACACATGAAAAGCGCACTTCTCCAACTTACAATACAGTTGATGGGCGAGCAATTAGGATGTCGTCTAGGTAGACGAACACCCAGCGGTCTAGCATGTCTCTGAGAACATCATTGATGAATTGTTGGAATGCAGCAGGTGTGTTACAGAGTCCAAAAGGGATGACCAGGCTTTCATAGTGTCCTGTGGGGGTGATGAAGGCCGTTTTCCACTCCTCGCCCTCTCTAATGCGCACCAAGTTGTAGGCGCTCCGAAGGTCCAACTTAGTAGATGGTGGCACCAGAGACGGTGTCCAGGGCAGAGTTGGTAAGCGGCAATGAGTGTCGGTTCTTGATGGTGATATCGTTGAGCCCCCGATAATCGACACAAGGACGTAATTCACCGCCTTTTTTCTTTACAAAGAAGAACACCGTGGTGGCAGGTGAGGAGGAGGGCCGGATGGTACCTTGGCGAAGAGCGCTGGAAACATACTCCTCCATCGCCTGCATCTCAGTGGAAGATAGTGAGTCAAGATGGCCGCGGGGCGGGACGGAACCCGGCTGAAGGTCAATTGCCAAGTCGTAAGGGCGATGAGGAGGTAGGTGGATGGCGCGTCGTTTACAAAACACTTCATCCAGGTCCCGGTAAGGCGTTGGGATGCCGTTGATGTCGACTTCGGGGGCCTCGGGCTCCCTAGAACATGTCCTAGCCCGGGCCTGTAGGCAGAGTTCGGTGCAGGTCGGCCCCCATTGTAGAATCCAGTTCTGTGTCCAAGAAATAAGTGGGTCATGCTGCAACAACCACGGGTGACCGAGGATGACGGGAGGAAATGAGTTGGAGGTGTTCTTCGTGTTGGTTGATGATGAGGGTGATTGGCTGTGTTCGAGAGGTGATAGAGCTGGAAGAGAGGGGCCGACTGTCAACAGAGGTGATGTTTACAGCTGGAATAATGCCTCGATTTTTACCCCCAGTTTTTTGGCGTAAGAAGAGTCAATAAAGTTACCCGCGGCACCGGAATCGATGAACGCGGTCTTTTGACCTGTTTGTGGTCAAACTGGAGGCATGCTCGTACTGTAAGTTGATCAAAGTGGCGGAGAGGTGGATGCGCATTTCCCAGACGCAGAGGGCAGATAGCTCTGTGGTGTGCTGCCAATCCACAATATGCGTAGAGACCCTCTCTAAAGCGGCGTTCCCATTCTACAGCAGTTAAGGAGGTGCGTCCTAATTGCATGGGTTCCCCGGCTCCGGTGGCAACCACTGTGGGAGGTGGAAAACCGACTGATCCAGTAGGTGCAGTTGCAAGTGAGGAGCGAGCTTCAGGAACAGCCGTGTGAGAGAAGAAGGAGGAGGGTCGGTACATGAAATGGGGCAGTGATGGCGTGATGGGCGGCAGGGTGCAAGGAGCTGGCTTGGGTCGGGCAAGCAGGCGCTGGTCGATTCAGAGGGCGAGTTGAATTAGGCCCTCCAACGTAGCTGGAAGTTCTTTTCCAGCGAACTCGAACACAGCTGAACTTTTCCACAGCCGGTCAGGACAGCCAGGGTTCGGAAATCCACCGTGTAGCGGCTCACGGACGAGCCTCCCTGCCGCAGATGATATAACTTGGAGTCGGTCTCCACCTTAGCAGCAGAATGTTCAAAAGTTAGCTTTAGTTGACAGGTGAACTCCGTGTATGAATAGGCGACATCTGAATCCGAATGAAGGACCGCCGTGGCCCACTCAGCTGCCTGCCCGGATAACAACGAGACGAGAAGTGCAACGCGCAGTCGGTCTGTGGAGTATCTGGTGGAATTAAACTCAAACACAAGATCCAATGATGTTAAAAACACACTGCATTTCCCATCCGTGCCATCCCACTTATCTGGTAGAGCTATGAAGACATCAGAAGGGGGGGTGTGGCAGCGCAACAGCGACTGCGACGGGCGTGGCAACCGCCGGCTGAGCGCCCGCCCAGCAGAGGGTCGCATTCTCCTACCGTAGCTTCTCCATCTCATTCCTCTGCACTTGGAATGATCTACTCTTGTCCTAGTGTGCGCCCTGATACCATGAGTCATGTGGAATCTGTAACTAATCCCAAGATCACACCTATATTTTTAAACAATACAAAATCCACTTTGGTTATTGGCCATACAGTTTAGCGTTTTTCTCTCTCTCTCTCTCTTTTTTTAATACCATAATCGCCGAAAGCATACCCAACATCACATGCACTTGGGCAATCTGTAACTCTTGCCCAAACACCACAATAAATTACTTTTTTTTTTTAATTTGAGTCTCTGTGCCAGGAACGATGAAGTCCTTCATGTTTGATGCTTTTCTTAAAGGATAAGATAGTATTGTATTTTAAAAGATTTGGGCCAAAATAATTTGAGCTAACCATTCATTTGTGATAGGTGGACCTGTGTAGTAAGAAGCTGGACAGGGCAGAACAGCTGATTGGCGGTTTAGGAGGAGAGAAGACACGTTGGAGTGAGACAGCACTCAACCTGGGAGAACTCTACATCAATCTTACTGGAGATATTCTCATCTCAGCTGCTATAGTAGCCTACCTTGGAGTTTTTACATCGAGTTATAGACAGGTATACACACACACACACACACACACACACACACACACACACACACACACACACACATACACACAGTGCATGCATAAATTTGTTAAGCAAAATATTTAAAATGTATGACAACCCATCACATTTCTAAGTACTCAACTTATTTTTATGAGATACACAATTAGCAATATTAAAATGCTTTTACCAAAAAAGTTTTTAAAAAGTTACCATTATAAAAATCTACTCAAGTAAAAGTAAAAAGTAGGTCATAAAAAAATTTTCAGAGTAAAAGTTAAAAAGAGTTACTTTTTTTTTAAGCGAAGGTGGGATGTGGCATTCTAGCGTAGTTCAAAAAAGATGAGCAGATAAAAATCTCAAACTATTTTTTTTTAACTGAAGGAACACCTTGGCATAATAAAGCTGTTGTCTTTCTTGTGCTTGAAAATGGTTGGGCCGCAAAGCAAAAGAGTGGTTCAGGGTTCTATTTTAAACTGTATGGAAAGGTGGTATATGGCACAATCTCTTTCCTCTTTCCCACGTCTCTCTCCGGTTTGTATATGGTGGCGCTGGTTGATGACGTCACTCTCAGGGCGGAAGCGACCGTGTGAAAGGTCAGGTAGATGCTGATGTGGGGACAGTCAGAAAACATGGAGTGGAGTCTGGAGCGGCGCGCGACCAGGACACGATACACACGCGAGCGCAACGAAGCATTTATACAAAGCATAAT
>QMIH01000024.1:838310-919296 GCA_003987875.1 Clarias batrachus | reverse complement strand
TTTTTTGCATTTTCATTCATTTGTTTTACTCAGTAGCGAATATGATTTAAAATGTAGCGAATTACAATACTTCAAACAAAACAAAATCCACTTTGGTTATACCTAACATCACATGCACCTGGGCAATGTGTAACTCTTGCCCAAACACCACAATAAATTAAAAAAAATAAAAAAAAATTTATTTGAGTCTCTGTGCCAGGAACACAGGAACATACTTTTACATAGTTAAGTAAAAGTAAAATTACAGATTTTAAAAACTACTTTAAAAAGTAGAAGTACACAAAAAAACTACTCAGTTACAGTAATGCGAGTAAATGTAATTCGTTACTTTCCACCTCTGTTAGTTAGCACATAGTTACATACTACATACAGTTACTGTACATAGTACATAGTTAGTACTTTTTTAAGTTAAAAAAAAGTTAAATTAAAGCAATTTCCCCTAATTGAGCAATTAGGGTTAATTTTAAGAACAGTGTATATATAGATGAAATATTAATTGTTTATTGGAATGTGCGTTTGTAGAGTGCTACAGAAGAATGGATCGAGCTGTGTAAGGACAGAGGGATCCCCTGCTCTAAGAATGTGTCTCTGAAGCGTTCTCTGGGAGATCCAGTGAAAATCAGAAGCTGGAACATCGCCGGTCTTCCATCAGATAGTTTCTCCATTGATAGCGCCATCATCATTTCGTAAATACTTCCTCAAATCTATTCATACAGGAAATGTAATGTATTCAGCACCCGTGTAAATGATTTGATATCAACTTTCTGCGTGACAGCTGTAGAGCTGAACCTAGATGTAAGCTGGGCACTCCCATGACAGTTATACAAGTGAACATAATGCATTATAAAAGAACGTTGCTACATCTGATTCACTGTGATCTTGAGCAAATATTTCCTCAGGTGGACTTTATGAAGAAAGGAAGGGTGTTTCTTGCATGTGAATGTTCTTAAGATTATTTTTGACAAGGTCATGAAATGTTCCTAACTTGTTTCTTACACCCCTTCTATGTAGGAATGCAAGGCGATGGCCTCTGATGATCGACCCACAGGGCCAAGCAAACAAATGGGTAAAGAACATGGAGAAAGCCAACAACCTGCACATTATCAAGCTGAGCGACAGTGACTATGTGAGGACGCTGGAGAACTGCATTCAGTTTGGCAAGCCAGGTAAATCACCTTATAATTGTTTTTAAACATAATCAAAACAGAAACACAATATACAGTACCAATGTAAAATCAGAGCTTTTATTGAAAATTAATAATTTTGTTTTGCTACTGTGAGTACTACGAGGGGCAGTCTTTAGTCGTGAGCTTAGTCCTTCTCTACAGTTCTCACCTAACGCTACACACTTCTCCAAACAATGGATGAGCTGATAGAGATTGTCTTTGATTGCCTTTTTGTCATCTTTGAAATGTTTGTCACAAAGTGTTTTCTTCAAGTGATGGAAGAAGGTGATGGAAGTCATTGGGTGCGAGGTCAATTTAGAGGGATGAGGCAGAATTTCGTACTTAAGTTGCCTGCAAGTTTCAGTTTTGTGAGCTGAATAGGCTGGCGCTTTGTCATGAAGACGAGCCCTCTTCATGAGCAGTCCACGGTGCTTCACCTTGTTTTTGACCCTCATTGTGTAGAAGTATACTATACTATACTATACTATACTATACTATACTATACTATACTATACTGTATAAGAAGAAATGTTCACATGCGTACTCATTTGCCAAGAAATAATTTGGCCGAATGTTTTCCATTTTTTTCATACAAATTTTATGACTGCTCCTTGTGTAAGTACTGTGATATTTCCTACTGTTGTATCCTTCAGTTGTATCATTTTAGAAAATTCTACTCTTTAACTGCTCATGACATAACCAGATTAAAGTAAATTACTTATTTACTGTTTCTAGTGAATTGCCATTAAAGCAACTTCATAATGTCAAAAACGATGGCGCCGCGGATAGCTGCCTTGGTGTGGAGCTCTCCATTAGTCCTATTGTTTTTGTTAGTTTGTCCTGTTTTTTGTTTCTCAAATGTTATCAGTTATACCAGAGATGAAATGCTGAACATTCAGCAGAACACACCACACAATTTTCAACCAGTTTTTGATTATTCAGACATTTTGTTTAACATCGTAACTGGCGGAGCAGCGGCGCTGTTGAAATGCTTTAAGAAGCGCAGACGGGGGAAGAGAGCCGGCGCGCTTGTAAAGCTCCGACAGCGCGGCTTTAGAACTGCGCTGCCGAGTATACATCTGGCGAACCTCCGCTCTTTACCCAACAAAATGGACGAACTTTTCCTGCTCTCCAGGAAAAATAAGGACTTTTCAAACTCTGCCGCACTGTGTTTCACGGAAACCTGGCTGAACGGAGCCATTCCAGATAACGCAGTACACCTGCCGGGCTTCCAGCTGTTCAGAGCAGACCGCGACACAGAATCAACGGGGAAATCGCGAGGCGGCGGGACATGCTTTTACATCAATGAACGTTGGTGTACAAATGTGACACCATTGGAAAAAATGTGCTGTCCCGATCTAGAGGCATATTTTATCAACTGTAAGCCTTTCTATTCGCTGCGGGAGCTTACCTCGTTCATTCTTGTGAGTGTGTACATTCCTCCACAAGCGTGTGTGAACGCAGCATTACAACAGCTGGCTGCTCAGATCTCAGACACGGAGCAACAACACCCGGACTCTGTTATGATTATACTTGGTGATTTTAACAAAGCAAATCTCAAACGTGAACTGCCTAAATACAAACAGCACATTACACACCCCACCAGAGAGAATAATATTTTGGATCACTGCTACACCACAATAAAGGATGCATATCGCTCAGTCCCCAGAGCAGCTTTAGGACTTTCTGACCACTGCCTGGTTCATCTTCTCCCGACCTATAGGCAAAAACTTAAATCTGCTAAGCCTGTAGTAAGGACTGTAAAAAGTTAGGCCTGTAATTCCTGCTCTGCTTCACTGGTCCGTTTCGACTGCACTGACTGGAGTGTTTTTGAAGCTGCTGCCACCAATCTGGACGAGCTCACTGATTCAGTAACATCCTACATCAGTTTCTGTGAAGATATGAGCATTCCTACCAAGACATTTTTAACATATAATAATGACAAACCATGGTTTACAGCAAAACTCAGACAGCTTCGTCAGGCCAAAGAGGATGCCTACAGGAGTGGGGACAGGATCTTGTACAACCAGGCCAGGAACACACTAACAAGGGCGAATAGAGTGGCTAAGAGAAGCTACTCTAAAAAGCTGGAAAACCAGTTTTCTGCAAACGACCCTGCTTCAGTGTGGAAAGGCCTGAAAACCATCACTAACTACAAGACGCCATCCCCCAACTCTGTAGGTAATCAACAACTGGTTGATGACCTGAATGAGTTCTATTGTAGATTTGAAACTCCCAGTCTCACACCACACTCCTGTCCTGATAATCTTTCCACACCACCATTATCATCTCTGAAGACCACTCCCCCTGCACTCCAGGTCTGTGAAAAAGATGTTCGCCAGATCTTCCTGAAACAAAAGAGAAGGAAAGCTCCAGGTCCAGACGGCATTACACCAGCCTGTCTGAAATCCTGTGCTGACCAGCTGGCTCCCATCTTCACACAGATCTTCAACAGATCACTGGAACTATGTAAAGTCCCTTCATGCTTTAAACGTTCCACAATCGTCCCCATTCCAAAAAAAAATAAAATCACAGGCCTTAATGACTACAGACCAGTTGGCTTAACATCTGTGGTCATGAAGTCATTTGAAAGACTGGTGTTGGCCTACCTGAAGGACATCATTGGTCCCTTATTGGACCCCCTGCAGTTTGCCTATAGAGCAAACAGGTCTGCGGATGATGCAGTCAATATGGGACTGCACTTCATCCTTCAACATCTGGACAAACCAGGGGCTTATGCAAGAGTCTTGTTCATAGACTTTTCATCAGCATTTAATACGATCATCCCAGCACTGCTTCAGACCAAACTAATCCAGCTCTCTGTTCCTGCCTCTGTCTGCCACTGGATCACCAGCTTTCTGACAGGCAGGCAGCAGCTAGTGAGACTGGGGGATTTCATGTCCAACAGCCGCACCACCAACACTGGAGCCCCTCAGGGATGTGTCCTCTCCCCAATGCTCTTCAGTCTCTATACCAATGACTGCACCTCTACAGACCCCACTGTCAAGCTCCTGAAATTTGCAGATGACACTACAATCATCGGCCTCATCCAGGACACGCTCAAGACAGTGGAGATGATCATGGACTTCAGGAGAAACCCACCTGCACTTCCCCCACTCAACATCATGAACAGCACTGTGACAGCAGTGGAGTCATTCCGGTTCCTGGGCACGACCATCTCTCAGGACCTGAAGTGGGACATTCACATTGACTCCATTGTTAAAAAGGCCCATCAGAGGTTGCATTTCCTTCGCCAGCTGAAGAAGTTCAACCTCCCACAGGAGCTGCTCACACAGTTCTACTCAGCCGTCATTGAATCCGTCCTGTGCACTTCAATAACTGTCTGGTTTTGCTCAGCTACAAAAGCAGACATCAGAAGACTACAAARGACGGTTCGGACTGCTGAAAGGATTATCGGCACTCCCCCACCCACACTACAAGAACTGTAYATATCCAGAGTGAAGAAAAGGGCTCGGAATATCATTCTGGACCCCTCACACCCAAGTCACCTTCTCTTTGAACTTTTGCCGTCTGGCCGACGATAAAGAGCATCGAACACCAGAACAGTCAGGCACAAGAACAGTTTTTTTCCCCAGGCAATTTACCTCATGAACAGCTAAAACATTCTTCTCAATGTGCATTAAATATATGTGCAATACAACTGTGCAATATACTGTGCAATACCACAGATATTTATTTAACTTATTTGTAAGTATCTCACACCCCTACTCCATCTGATGTTAACCCAAAAAAATCCATCCTACTAAATTTGTTGTAATTTTTTTTTTTTTTTCCCCTCCTGTTTTGTGTCGTGCTGTTTTGTCTTGTTATTTGTCTTGTCCTGGAGCTCGGTCACCAAAACAAATTCCTTGTACGTGCAAGCGTACTTGGCAATAAAACTCTTCTGATTCTGATAAAACTAATTTGTTTTCCAGTTCTACTGGAAAATGTAGGCGAGGAGCTGGACCCCATTCTTGAGCCTCTGCTTCTGAAGCAGACATTTAAGCAGGGTGGGAGTGTGTGTATCCGGCTAGGAGACTCCACTGTAGAGTACTCACCAGACTTTCGCTTCTACATCACCACCAAACTACGCAACCCACATTACCTGCCAGAGACTTCAGTCAAGGTGGGGCTTAAACACACACATGCACACACATATACTGTACACACCCTCACCATTTGTCCACAACAACAATAATAAGTATTAAAAGACCAAAACATAAAACATAAATTGACATATGTAGCCTGAGAAGGAATTGTCCTTTTATTCAAATTCACTTTGGATGATTAGGTGACACTTTTAAACTTCATGATCACGCCTGAAGGAATTCAAGACCAATTGCTTGGTATAGTAGTGGCTCGAGAGAGGCCAGATCTAGAGGAGGAGAAACAAGCCCTCATCCTGCAGGGAGCACAAAACCAGAAGTATGACTTTTATTTCCCACTATTTCCTATTTGTTATATCGGTAGAATTTGCTTTGGAGTTTGTGTTTATGTCATGAAACTGCTTAAGAGTATCCCAGTCCAAACAAACCAGCTTCATGAGTTGAACAGACGCCTAAGTTTAAAGGAAAATCACAAGTCATGTCATATTAGAAACATTGCATTACCTAATTTTCGTATAACGTCGCATTGATAATGATAATAATAAAGATAATAATAAACATTGAGTTTGAAAACATTTGAAATTGTGGTATAATCTTAAAGATGTTTTGTGACTTACTGTATCTGAGAGTTTGGGCCACTTTTCCTCGTCCTGCAGAATGCTTCAAGAGCTAGAAGACAAGATTCTAAAAGTACTCTCGTCATCTGAAGGGAACATCCTGGAGGATGAGAGAGCTGTAGAGATTCTCTCGTCCTCCAAAATTCTGGCCAATGATATCTCAGAGAAGCAAGCTGTGGCTGAGGTGACGGAAAGAATGATTGATGAAACACGTTTGGGTTACACACCCATTGCAGTCCACTCTGGCATTTTGTTCTTTTCCATCGCTGATCTGGCCAACATTGAACCCATGTACCAGTACTCACTCGGCTGGTTCATCAATCTCTTTAACTCATCCATCGAAAACTCAGGCAAGAGCGAAGTTCTGGAGCAGAGGTGAGAAGCTACATGCACTGTTTTCTTTAGCAGGATTTTAGTGTATTTTATGCATTATTATGTTTTGTGTAATTAGTCAGTCTATGAGAGATTCATATGTTAGTTTTAATTGCTCTAAACCTTTTTATTAAAAAAATATTTTTTTAAATCTGCTTTTAAGGTTATTTTTTCACCTTAAAAAGCTGATCATTAGCTGTTTTGAGCTTTAATGTGTCACACATTTAAGTTTGACATATTAAACAATTCTTTAAAAATAATTTCTGAAATAACAAATAATAAAAAAATATAGTTGCAAACAATGATGACGGGCCCAATCACCCAGTGCCATTGCGACCTCGGATGCACCGAACAACTTGTGTGTTATTCGAGTGTGTCAAGACCTGGAAAAGGCCATTGCTACCCGGTTGCACACATCACACATCACACACTATACAGGGCTAATGTCAGTTTGGGCCCGAAATATTTGGTGAGTGCATGTGTGTGCGCTCGCGCGTGTGCGCTCGCGCGTGTGCGCTCGCGCGTGTGCGCTCGCGTTAGTGCGTGAGGGTTAGTGCGTGAGGGTTAGTGCGTGAGGGTTAGTGCGTGAGGGTTAGTGCGTGAGGGTTAGTGCGTGAGGGTTAGTGCGTGAGGGTTAGTGCGTGAGGGTTAGTGCGTGAGGGTTAGTGCGTGAGGGTGTGTGCGCTCGCGTTAGTGCGTGAGGGTTAGTGCGTGAGGGTTAGTGCGTGAGGGTTAGTGCGTGAGGGTAGGAGGAGTATATCAAAATCCATCAGGTATGTTTTCGTCAACAACCCAAAATAACCGGCCTCCTGTTGAGTTGAGCCCAGGACATGCAGTGTGAAAGTTGTTCAGCTCAATGAGCTCTAAGCTTTTGCCTATGTACAAGTGTGTATGACCTATGCAGCAAAATCTTGTTTGGGAGCCCCTGAGGGTCCCAGGACACGAGACTCTCAGGTATCCTAATGGCAGCCTGTCCATCCAACCTGTCTGCCAAGTTTCATGAGCTTTCGAGCATGTTAAGACCCCTGAAATGTCCAAAAGGGGTTTTTTCCACCCTTTTGGACGGAAAAAAGCCTTATAGTGCTTTGGCCCTAATGAAATTCTTAATTTTTACTAACAAAATACAATGTATTTCTCCACTTTGTTTATTACCTCTTTTGCTTAACATAAATTATGTGCATGTGTAATCAATTATTTTAACTAGTAACAGCTCAATGTAGATGCATTTTACACTTAGAAGGACACTTAGAAAAACATTACAGTGGCTTAAAATGATTTCAACTCCAGGGGATGCTGAACTTATATCCGTGTAAGATATGTTTTTTTTAAAAATCCATATTTTATTAAAATAATTAATGAATCACTAGCAGTAACAATAAGTTATATATTTATAATACCATTGCACCAAGATAAAAAGAAATAACAAAAATTCAAATTAACTTGTGGTCATTTTTTGGTATTAATTTTTTTTTCTTATCAATTTATGTGTGTGTGTGTGTGTGTGTGTGTGTGTGTGTGTGTGTGTGTGTGTGTGTGTGTGTGCTTTTCCAGATTGCAGATCCTAAGAGACCATTTCACTTACTCCCTTTATGTCAATGTGTGCCGATCACTCTTTGAGAAAGACAAGCTACTCTTCTCCTTCTGCCTCAGTGTCAATCTGCTTAAACACCAAGGTCTCGTAAGTACTTCCTTTCCACGTGTGATAATTACATCAAGATCAGTAGACATGTCCCTTGCGGCCTTTTCCATGTGTTTGGTTCTCTGAATTGAGATTGACACTCTTCAAATAAGGGACTGCTTCGTGTTACTGCTGCTGTTACTCGTTTTTTAAAGCTATTTAATAGATGCAGAATCCATATTGCGATGAATAATATAACTTTTTTTACCGCAATGTTTGGTACATCTTGTAGATCGACGAGAACGAGTGGCGCTTTCTGCTGACAGGTGGCGTGGGTCTAGATAACCCTTACCCTAAACCCTGCATGTGGCTTGGCAAGAAATCCTGGGACGAGATCTGTCGTCTGGATGAGCTGGCGGACTTCAGGGGCCTTCGAAAAGACTTGGAATGCTTAATTGACGAATGGAAGGAAGTGTATGACAGCAAGGTGTGTTGATAAGTCTGTGCCACAGTGTTATGGAAATAGATGGAAAATGCTCTTTCAAAAATAGTAGCGGAGGTGCTGAGATCAGCTCATAGTTTATTTTATGGGACCTGAAGGAACAGCATGCAAGTCGAGTGTGTTAAGTTGTTAGAGCATGACAGTGGAAATTATGGTTTAGGTCAGAACTAGATGTACGTGTGTGTTTGTTACACAGGATCCTCAAAACGCAATTTTTCCTGGAGAGTGGCAAAAGAAACTGGTACTGTTTAAGAGAATGTTGGTCATTCGCTGCATGAGACCGGACAAGGTAAAACAACAATGAACAATAGTCTGTCAACACATAGGTTTTATAGATTACATTTTTTGTCATGCAATTTACTAATATGAGAATCCATACACGTTTCCCTTTTTGATTTTCTTCAGATCATTCCTATGGTGCAGGAGTTTGTGTCCAGCAGCTTGGGACAGCAATTTATTGAGGTTCCTCCCTTTAACCTGGGGTATGCTTTTGCAGACAGTCACAGCTGCGCTCCCCTCATCTTCATCCTCTCACCAGGCTCCGACCCCATGGCAGCTCTGCTGAAGTTTGGAGATGAACAGGTTAAACATTTATCTTCTTTTCTAAATTTGTCAAAGAAAGTGTAGTAGGCCAAAGAAAAATACTCAAAACCTTTTTTATTTACAGCCCAGTTATGCTAAGCACTTTGCCTTTTGTTATTCACAGGGCTTCACAGGCAACAAGCTGACCTCTCTGTCACTGGGTCAAGGCCAGGGTCCCATTGCAATGAATATGATTGAGCGGGGAATGAAGAATGGTACCTGGGTGGTGTTGCAAAACTGCCACCTGGCCACTTCCTGGATGACAACACTGGAACGAATTTGTGAGGTACTGCTTGATAACATGGTTTATTAGGATAACCTGAATGAGGTGAAAGTTGGAACGACAAGTATAGTTTATTGTACTATTTAGTACAGACATTACATTAATACTTTATTGTATGATTAATACCAGAAATTAATTATAGCAGTGGAACTTGGTGACTGCAGTTTGTGACTGTTATTTACCAAGGCAGTATATGTGATGTTTGAGATATTTGGATGAGACTAATGTTTACAGCCTCTTGTACTTTAACTGTGGTTAATTGTGGTATCACTGATATTATTATTTGTATTGCTACTTGGATGGAACTTCATAACAAAACTTGGATGTAGAGTTTGGAGAAATGTCTCGGATAAAATTAAGTATAGAGTCGCTTGACAGCTATTGAATTATTTAATTTTAAACATTCTTGCTGCTTTCTAGTTAATAATCAATATATCATAGATACTTTTGCTATACTAACAAATAAAACGTACTTTCCTCCAGGAGCTCAACCCAGAAAACACTAATCCAGAATTCCGCCTGTGGCTCACCAGTTACCCCTCACCTAACTTCCCTGTGGCCGTCCTACAGAACGGTATCAAGATGACGAACGAGGCCCCCAAAGGCTTGCGTTCCAACATCGTCGGCTCGCTTAATATGGACCCCATCTCTGATCCACAGTTCTTCAAAAGCAGCACAAAGCCAGTAAATCAGTTTAAATAGAGGGTTTGGGCTAACGTAATTTCTTGAGATAGCAATTTTATTTTTAATTGTGTTGTGTGGTCATCAGTTTGTATGTCTGCATATTAAATATTTTTTTGTATGTATGTGTTTTAGGCTGTGTTTAAGAAGCTTCTGTATGGCCTGTGTTTCTTTCATGCTCTTATCCAAGAGCGAAGGAAGTTCGGACCCCTCGGATGGAACATCCCCTATGAGTTCAATGAAACCGATCTGCGTGTCTCAGTTCAGCAACTGCATATGTTCCTGGACCAATATGAAGTAAGAATACACACAGACACACACACACACACACACACACATACACACACACAGTGCATGCACTTCTTTTCCTCCGCACACTCCATCCACATCTTAAGTGTCCTAAAATTGCCAACTGACACCTAGCATGCCAGCACATTATCAAAATAGTCTTTGGTGTGAAAATAGAACACTAACATGATAAGTTGTAGCTTTTTTCTGATCTAATGAACCTGTAGGGAAAATGAGGCTGAGAAACATTCCCCAGCTGAACACGTATGTGAGACTATTGAGTGATGTGTTCCATAGCACTATTTACCACCATTACAAAACACCTCGAGAGTGTCATTTGGAAGAATTCTGTTCTAACACACCTTTTTCGATTTACACTTTAGAACATCACCTTTAAGATTTCTCCTTAAATTTGACACCTGTCTGTATATTTAGCTTCTTTATACTTGAATGACATCACTCATTCTTATAATAAAAATATCTCTATGCAAAATATAAATATCATATTTGTACATGCTATCTATTCACAATTATTTGTTCCAAATCCCTAAAAACATGAATTATATGCTAGACAAAACTGTTGTTTATACTGTACTGTACTTGCTGTTATAGTTACTTTCCGATGTAATTACTGTACATTATATGAGGTGCAGTAAATTGTGTTTGAATATAATTTAAGTGTATATCAACATTAAAAATAAAAAGCTATGTTGAAATGTACCACATGTACAAATAGGAGGAATTTAGTGAATGTTTAATTATGTCCATTGAGGGAGACTAGTTTAAGATTCATCACCACATTTAGGAAGGATGTGTGTCTTTTTCAGGTGGACTGTATAAGGTGCTTTCATTTAATAATTTTTTTTTACTTTGTTTTGTATTTATTTTAGGATGTGCCATTCGATGCTCTGCGCTACATGACAGGAGAGTGCAACTATGGAGGACGTGTGACGGATGACTGGGATCGCCGGACCCTACGCACAATTCTCTCCATTTTCTTTATAGATAAGATCATTGAAGACCCAGAGTACAAGTTTGACCCAAGCGGGCTATACTACTCACCGCCTGAAGGAGATGTAATCTCTCTCTCTCTCTCTCTCTTTCTCACTCTCACACACAAATCTTTGTTTTAATTACTGCTGTTACTTGATGAGTAGACCATTTGATGAATAGACTTTAAGATATAACTTCTCCATGCATTGCAAAATAGTGGCATGCTATAAGTGCATCATTTTACTGCCTCTGTCTTCCGTTTGTGTGCATCAAGAAGTGTATATTTTTTATTTTTATTTTTTGCAGCTTAACAGCTACATAGAGTACACCAAAGCACTCCCACTGTACCCATCACCAGAAATCTTTGGAATGAATGCCAACGCTGACATCACCAAGGACCAGGTGGAGACGCAGCTCCTGTTTGACAGCATCCTGCTCACTCAGGTTAAATGAAATGTTATTGCTTATTAAACTTGCATCTTACAAATTAGTACAAATGTAACAAATGTAACACAGAGCTTAGTATACAGTAGTTCATACACAGGGAAGTCAAATGTGACAGCTACAGTGCTACCTTTACCAGTCCCAATCTTCAAAATTATTAGTATTATTTTGAATTTTTAACATTATTATTTTTATTCTTCATTAGTAGTATGTGCAGGAAATACTTAAAAAATAAAGGCTTAATGATTTGCATCAATTTCTTCAGTTATTGCACCTGTTTCTTTAGTTAGATTTGAAAGAGTTTACATGGCATTTCTTGAATTTAAATCTACCCTTGTTTCTATGTAACTACTGAAAAAATCCTTTCTGCTACTTGCTGCAATGCGATCATTGCTGCTAATGATCCAATTAAGCTTACATAACTGATGGCTGCAATAGTCATAAAAGCTCGATGAAGTTTTGAAACAATTATCTAAAACTTTGTGTCATTGCTTGTTAATTTGTGTATCATTATTTTACTTTTGGGGAATTGTAAGCATGTAAGCATTAACAGGCTTAATTTAAAATCTTTTCAGTGATTTTGTGGCTTTTGCAGAATGAACTGCAAGCAAAGAGAAGTCAATGTCCTGGTATTTAACTAAAGCACTGAATGTCATAACCTTGCTTATACAGATTTTCTCCTTCATCTTTTTCCCACAGTCTCGGTTGACAGGTGGTGATGCTAAATCCTCTGATGACATGGTCAATGATGTGGCAGCAGACATTTTGAGCAAACTACCAAAAGACTTTGACACAGAAGCAGCCATGCGCAAATTTCCCACTAGTTACAATCAGAGCATGAACACAGTGCTGGTGCAAGAGATGGGTCGCTTCAACAAGCTTCTGCGAACAATCCGTGATTCATGTATCAACATTCAAAAGGCCATCAAGGTCCGAACCATAGAGGAACCTTAGATAAGATACCTTAAGAAATATTATATTTACTTTGAACATATAATGTTTTAAGAAACATTGTAAATACTTTTAGACTTTTAAATATTACAGAGACTTCGCAGGCTTAAACCTTAGAGGCATTTTAGAGGTGCTTTACTATGTGCCAGATCTTTACCTATTTTCCTTTCTGGGCTGCAGGGGCTGGTGGTGATGTCAGCTGAGTTAGAGGAAGTAGTTATTAGCATCCTAAAAGGCCGTGTTCCAGGAATGTGGATGAAAAAGTCGTATCCAAGCCTTAAACCTATCGGAGGATATGTCAATGACTTCCTAGAGAGGCTCAAGTTCTTACAGGTAAGCTTGGGCTATCTCGAATTACAGGACACACAGGAAGCTGCTAAGTTGCAGCAACAGGTGTATTTAATATATACCTCTTAAGCAGTCAAAAGAATGCAGTCTTACGAAACTACGTTCTGTGAGGGCTAACTCTTGGCGCACCCTAGGTTGTGTGCTCTGTGTGTGTGTGAGAAGCACCTGCACTGAGTGGTGTGCCATCACAGCTTTGTTTGGGCCTTTTCCAAACGGTCCACAAAACCATCCAGACTCAGAAGCGGGTAAGCGTCAGATGTGGAAATAAAATTAAGTTGTTACATAGCCCGATCGACCCATCAGGCGTGAGCACCATAATGATGGGGCTGGACCAGGGGCTAGTTGACTCCTCAATGATATGTCGCAAAATGCTGTCCACCTCAACATTAATGGCACAATGGCGGGACACTGGGGTTCTATACAGGTGCTGGCGAATGACTGATACGGACTGTTTTTTTGTGTAGGACTGGTATGATAACAGCACACCAGCTGTGTTCTGGATGTCAGGCTTCTTCTTCACCCAAGCTTTCCTAACCGGAGCTCAGCAGAACTATGCTCGTAAACACAGCATCCCCATCGACCTGCTTGCCTTTGACTTTGAGGTCATGGATGACATGGAGTTCACAGAGTCACCTGAGGATGGTAAGACACAGAGAGACATATAGAAACAGAGATAAATAGACAGAAACAGAAAGCTGTTTATGAGGAACATTATAATGGTTAGACCCCTTTTCTCTAAGGACAGCCTCAGTTATTTATAGCATGAATTCTTCAAGGTGTTTCATCATACTGAAATTAGTTATTATAATTAAAATGAAAAATGGTAATTAGTTAAGTTAAAGTTAAGTTAGTTAAGTTAAATTTAGTCATTTAGTTAAATGATGATTGATTAGTTGTACCAAGCAAGCATCATTTAAATGATGCTTGATTGGTACAACCCAAATTCTGGAAAAGTTTAATAAAATTAAAACTAAAAGACTTTCAAATCACATGAGCCAATATTTAATTTGCAATAGAACATAGAGGGACATATCAACCAATGCTTAAACTGAGAAACACTTTTAGAGTGGCAGAGTCTCTCAGAAGTAAAGATGCGCAGAGGCGCTCCAATCTGTGAAAGAGTGTATAAAAAGATTGTGGAATACTTTAAAACCAACATTTCTCAATGTCAAATTTCAAAGGCATTGCAAATTTCATCACCTACAGTGTATAAAATAATCAAAAGATTCAAAGAAACTGGAGAAATCTCTGTGCAATACCTTTGTTGGATGCCCATGGTCTTCAGGCCTTCAGACAAGACTTACTCACTTATTGGCATGATTGTGTCATTGACATTACTAAATGGGTCCAGGAATACTTCCAGAAACCACTGAATGTGACCACAATCCGCCAAGTCATATGCACATGCTCCAGAAGCTGCAAGATAGAGCCTGTGAGATCGGCTGCCCTCACGACTGCTCTGACCTATTTTACCTTGTTTTCCACTTTTTACGTGAATTTTCAATAACTTTAAATGGTTAATTAATCACCATTGAGTGCATTAGGTACGATAGAGATACTCTTATTTCTATTGGTCTACAGTGTACTCACAATTCGACGTTTTTAACTCCGGATCCGAGTTGGCCGAGTGAGATCCTAAGGGAGAACAAAGGACGCAACCCAAAGCGGCGGCCACGAGGGAAACGAGCCGGAGTCAGGAACAGGCTGAGAGTTCGTGCACACCGCACACCTCTGCCTAGCATCCTGCTCGCCAACGTGCATCACTTGAGAACAAGCTTGATGACCTCAGGGCCAGGATAAAGTTCCGGGGAGACATTTGGGACTGCGATCTCCTCTGCTTCACCGAGACATGGCTGAACCCAGTGGTTCCGGACCACGCCATCCAGCCGGCGGAGTTCTTCTCGGTTCATTGCATGGACAGGACACGGGACTCGGTGAAGAAAAGGGGAGGCGGCCTGTGGTTAATGGTGAACAGCAGCTGGTGCAACAGCACGAGCGTTGTTCCTCTTAGTTCCTGCACACCCAACCTGGAACTATTGACCATCAAATGTCGTCCTTTTTATCTTCCTCGGGAGTTTACATCGGTTAATCATACAGGCACTCATACAGCACCAGACTCAACACCGGGACACTACGCTTATTGTGGCGGGGGACTTTAACAGTGCCAACCTCAAACGCGCAGTGCCGAACTTCTATCAACACATCACCTACCCCACCAGGGGCGAAATGACACTGGACCACTGTTGGACAACAGTCAAGGTTGGCTACAAGGCACAATCTTGTCCACAGTTTGGGAAATCTGACCATGCCGCCATCTTCCTAATGCCAAAATACAAACAAAGGCTCAAACAGGAAGTTCCGGTTCAGAGGCAGGTCGCGCGCTGGATTCACCAATCGGTGCCCGCCTTACAGGACGCACTCGATGACGCAGACTGGGACATGTTCTGAAACAGCTCCGATGACGTCAGCGTGTTAGGATTCGTCGGGAAACTAGCGGATGATAACGTACAGAGAATGAACATTAGAACATTTCCCAATCAGAAGCCGTGGGTGGATGCTCTGAGATCTCGCACTGCTGCCTACAACGAGGGACTTGCGTTGGGGGACATGGACCTGTACAAGGCCGCGTCATATAACGTGCGGGAGGAGGTGAAAGAGGCGAAGAAGTGCAGTGTGATGAAACTAGAGTCACAGCTCCAACAGAGTGACTATAGGAGTCTGTGGCAGGAACTAAGGACAATAACATTATATAAATCACCAACATTGCAGACGTTGCTGAACACATTCTATGCTCATTTCGAGGCTGCAGCTAAAGAACGCTGACATTGCTAATTGCTAATGCTAGCGGTGCAAGCGTCTGCAGACAGGAACACTGCTAGCACCGGAAATGCGTTTATCATCTCCGAGCATGATGTGAGGAGACCCTTCAGGAGAGTGAACGCCAGAAAAGCAGCAGGACCAGATGGCATTTCAGGTAGAGTCCTCAGAGCCTGCGCAGACCAGCTAGCACCTGTGTTCAGAGATATTCAACATCTCTTTATCTCAGTCGGTGATCCCTACATGCTTTAAGGAGTCCATCATTGTTCCTGTTCCAAAGAAACCCCATCCTGTTTCCCTCAATGATTATCGACCTGTAGCCCTCACCTCAGTAGTGATGAAGTGCTTTAAGCGGCTGGTCAGAGACTTCATTATACCTGAAGGAGATTGGAAATCTGGAAAACTGGTGCCAGAAGAACAATCTCCTTCTAAACGTCAGCAAGATAAAGGAGTTGATAGTGGACAAAGCAGAAGAGGAACTACCAGACCCCCCGTCATCATCAACAACAGTTACCGATACCTCGGTGTTCACATCACGCAGGACCTGTCATGGTCCTGTAACATCAACACTGTGGTGAAAAAGGCCCGGCAGCGTCTCTACCATCTCAGATGCATAAGAGACTTTAGACTGCCCTCTAAGGTACGTAGGAACTTCTACTCTTGCACCATAGAGAGCATCCTGACGGTAAACATCACAACCTGGTTCGGGAACAGCACCATGCAGGACAGACAAGCTCTTCAAAGGGTGGTGCGATCAGCTGAGCGCATCATCCACACCAAGCTCCCTGACTTGCACTGGAAGGCACTTTGAATGAAAGATTTTAGACAATGTATATTTTAGGGAAGGCCTTGTGTATTTCAGCAGGACAATGAAAAAACACATACTGCAGCTATTACAACAGCATGGTTTTGTAGCAGTGTCCTGGTGCTGAATTGGCCTGCCTGCAGTCCAAATCACACCTATAGTGAACATTTGGCACACATCATTTAACAAAAAATATGTCAAGGACGACTACAAACTCTTTAACAGCTGGAAATTTACACCAAGACTTCAGAAACGCATAAATGAATGCCCCGATGTCTTCAAACTGTTTTGAAAAAAACACCATGGTAAACATGTCCTCGTTTCAACCTTTTTGAGACCTGTAGCAGGCATCAAATTTTAAATGAGCTCATTTAAAATAAAATTGTAAAATTTGTCAGTTTAAATATTTATGTTCTCTATGTTCTATTGTGAATTCAGTTATAATGCCGTGTGATTTGAAATTCTTTATCATTTTATTTAAAAAAAACAAAAAAACAACTTCCCAACGTTCCTCAAATGTATATTCCCGACAGCAGTCAAAAGTGTTAACACAAGGCAGGTTGCATCCATTATGTTTCTATTAAAATTATTAGGTGAGTAGGTGGATAGATATGTGATATGGATCAACAAAAATAGAGAAACTAATCCATGGATACAGTACATGAAAGTGAGAGTGCATGTTCGCAGTTCATGGTTGTAAATGTTAATATAACCCATGGTGTTACTTATTTTTCCTGGCAGGTGTCTACATTCGTGGTTTGTTCCTGGATGGGGCTCGTTGGGACAGAGAGAAAAAGCTGCTAGCAGAGTCCTACCCCAAGGTCCTCCATGACACCATGCCAGTGGTAAGTATTCATAATTTCCTCATTCATTCATTTACTTTTATTACGTTACATATCCCTCTGTGGTTCTTTACATACCGTACATTGACACAGTGTATAATAACACCTGACATGTTAATAATGAAAAATAGAAAAATTTTAAGTAAAAGTTAAATTTAAAACATAAATCACATACAGCACTGTCTGCTGGTCTTTATGCATCACTCTATTAGACTCTGTCCCAGAAAGGTCATACTGTAGCTCCTTTATGCCGGTGCTTCACATAATACAGTGCCTTGTAAAAAGTATTCATACCCCTTGAACTTTTACACATTTTGTCACGTTACAGACACAAATAAAATTATTTGCTGGGGGGATTTTATGTGATAGACCAATACAAAGTGGCACATAATTGTAAAGTGAAAGGAAAATAATATATAGTTTACTTTTTTTTTCTTTTTTACAAATAAAAGTCTGAAAAGTGTGCCATGCATTTTTATTGGCAATCATTGAGTCAATACTTTGTAGAACCACTGTTTGGTGCAATTACAGCTGCAAGTCTTTTGGGATGTGTATCTACCAGCTTTGCACATCTAGAGAGTGAAATGTTTGCCCATTCCTCTTTGCAAATATGCGGTACTGACAAGCAGCCTGCATACTTTGATCAAAGTAGGCGGCGCGTATGATAAAGTTTTAAAGTTCCCTCAGATATTGTGGTGCGAGACCATTTAATGCTTTATACAGGGTGGGCTATTTATATGGATACACCTTAATAAAACCTTAATAAAATGGGAATGGTTGGTGATATTAACGTCCTGTTTGTGGCACATAAGTATATGTGAGGGCGCAAACTTTTCAAGATGGGTGGTGACCATGGTGGCCATTTTGAAGTTGGCCATCTTGGATCCAACTTTTGTTTTTTCAATAGGAAGAGGGTCATGTGACATATCAAACTTATTGGGAATTTCACAAGAAAAACAATGGTGTGCTTGGTCTTAATGTAACTTTATTCTTTCATGAGTTATTTACAAGTTTCTGACCACTTATAAAATGTGTTCAATGTGCTGCCCATTGTGATGGATTGTCAATGCAACCCTCTTTTCCCACTCTTGATACACACTGATAGCAACACCGCAGAAGAAATGCCAGCACAGGCTTCCAGTATCCGTAGTTTCAGGTGCTGCACATCTCGTATCACTCAGACAAGTGCCTTCAGATGACCCAAAAGATAAAAGTCTAAGGGGGTCAGATCAGGAGACCTGATCAAGGTCTTTGATTGTTTCACTTGATCAAAAAGGCCATCCAATCTTAGTGTGGTCACGGAGTTTGCTTCTACTGTAGCTGCATGTGGTCCTATGACTAGAACTTCTGTCTTGTTAGGATTAAGCAGAAGGAAGTTAATTAACATCCAGTTTCTTAGATTCCTTTGAAATTGCTCAACTTTATTAAACTGTTTTTTCTCATCTGTTTTTGCTGAGACCTATAATTGTGTGTCATCAGCATAACAGTGAAAACTAATACCATACTTACAAATTATTCACTGTTTCCCCAACAACAAACCCTGGGTCACCAAGGACATTAAAGCTTGTTTAAATGAGAAAAAATGGCTTTTATGTCTGCTGAAGCGCTGAAAAAGGCTCAAAGAATACTAGCTGGCAAAATCGAGGATGGAAAAGAGTCCTACAAAAAACAAAGCGGGACCAAAAAACTGGAACAAAGACTGAAACAAAACAACATTACAGAGGTGTGAAGGGAATGAGGAGCATAACTGGTTACAAGACAGGTGGCTAGGCTATTGAGGGGAATGTGGAAGGTGCAAACAATCTCAAAACTTTCTTTAATAGATTTGATGTACCTTTGTCTCACACTTTCCTGGATATACTTTGTCCCCTGGTGAAATCCTCAATGGACCGTCTTCAGTTTGCCTACCAGCCTTTCCTGGTAGTAGAGAATGCCATAACACACCTGCTCCATTGAACCTACTCCCAACTAGACAAACCAGGGACCAGTGTAAGGATGATGTTCTTTGACTTCTCAAGTGCCTTTAGTACCAACCGGCAGTACTGGGGGAGAAACTAAAGAACAAGCACATAGACACCTCCTTGGTTTCAAGGATCATGGACTATCTGACCTGCCGTCCACAGTATGTCCGATTACAGACCTGTGTGTCTGAGACTGTGATCTGCAGCACCAGAGCTCCTTAGGGGACTGTACTGTCTTCTTTTCTTTTTATACATCCAACGTTAGATATAACTCGGATAGTGACATCTCTGAGTACCTGTCTGTGGTGGACGACTTCATTTTCTGGTGTAAGCTTAATCACCTACAACTTAACATGAGGAAAACAAAGGAGATGGTGCTAGACTTCAGGAGAAGTAAGACCACTGTGACTCCTATATCTATCCAGGGGGAGATAGTAGACATGGTCTCAGAATATAAATATCTTTGAGTTCATCTGGACAGCAAACTCGACTGGTCACAATGGCATTCTACAAGAAAGGACAGAGCTGTTTATATTTTCTAAGAAGGCTCAGGCCTTTAAACGTCTAGAAAATTCTATGGTTGTTTTATGAAACTGTTGTGCCGAATGTAATTTTTTTAATGCTGTAGTCTGTTGGGACTAAGTGTCAGACAGAAATAGACTGGACAAAGTAAATAAAAGGACCAGATCGTGTTAGGAATGGAGCTTGACACTGTGGATGCAGTAGCAAAAAGTAGCATTCTGTCCAAAATACGATCCATCTTAAATAATCCTTCTCACCTGCTATTCAGCATTCTCTCCTACCAAAGGAGCAAATACCTGCGCAATACCTGTTTCTTGAATCATGTTTAGTGTGCAACTAGGGATTTATTGTTTTACTTTTTTTCCCTTTGTCTACTTTATTACTTTTTTCCTTTTATCCTGGAAAACAACTGTTCCCTCAGGGATTAATAAAGTTTTTGAATCTTGAATCTGTTGTGGGCTACTGTAAATCTTGACTGATACAGTTTGTGTACGCTATTCCTATGAAGATATAAACATAGCTACTGCTCTACTATATTTTCCGGAATCTTAGAGATAAATGAGAGGTTTCATATCGGCCTGGAATTTAACAGGTTTCTGAACTATTAGTTTAATAACTGTTAATTTAAAACTAATTTAAAATGTATTATTTTCAACAGGAGTTCCATTATTGTTGGTACTGCTTGAGAAAATGGTTTTGTATAGGATCTAATACACAGGTTGATGATTTTGCAATGAGATAAGTGAAATTAGTTCTTTCTCTCTAAGGGGAGTAAAATATTCTAGGTTTTGATCTGATATGGGAAGTTTATTATCTGCATCGATTAAATTGTCTGGAGCCTGAATTTCAAAACTTGAATTTTTTTCCTAATATGTACGTTTTGTTATTGAAAATGTTCCCATTTTAGAGATTTATTGATTAGAGATGTTTCACTGTATGTCAGAAAATCAGAACTATCATTTATATATATATATATATATATACTGTATATGAATCAGGAGTATTTGTGGAGGAGAAAGAATGAAGCATAGACCGAAAATTGCACTCTGCTTACATTGAAGCATAGTGGTGGCTCTGTGATGCTTTAGGTCTCTTTTGCTTCCTCTGGCACTGGAAACCTGCAGTGTGTAGATGGGAACATGGATTCAATTAACAATCCTTGGATAAAAACGTCATCAATTTTCAGATTGTTTCAGAAGTTTCAAGTCCTGGAGGGTTCTAGAGAGGCTATCACAGTCAATTAAAAAAAATGCATGCAGACCTAAGAATCTTACTGAACTAGAGCCCACTGCCCATGAGGAATGGGCTAAGATCCCGCAAAAACACTGCTAGAAGCTAGTATCTGCATATACATCATGTTTGTAGCATAATAGCTAAAGGAGGCTCTACTAATTACTGAAGATGTTTTTCATCAAGGGGTTGAATAATTTTGATACGGTAGTAATCATTAAAAGTACCATTCCATGTTGTCCTTGGAAAAATCCCATATCCATCCATCCATCCATCCAAAAACAATATACAGTTTATACCAGTATTCAAATTGTCTTTCCTGATTTTTATTTTCTTCTACATTGTAAAGCAATGCTGAAGGCATAAAGAATATGCAATAATCTCCTTTAAACAATTGGTATTGAGATGTATCTCATACTTATGCTCTGTAAATCCTTTATAATTCCTCTATTCTGAGGATCTGTAAATTGGTGATTCTAAATGAACTTCTCTGAACAAAATGAACAAAAATGACCAAAACGATGAGTTTTGGTCTTACTTTCCTGGTACAGGCACTAGCTAGACGGCCTCTCCTTCTGCTGGTGTGCGAAGGAGCAGGGCCACGGAATTAGGCACGGCTGGTGAGCTATCGCAGCTAAAGATCCTGGACTTCTCCCCCGCTATTAAATACAGCGGGGAGTGTAACTCTGGGTCTGTTGCACTGTAAACCCGATTAAGTCGGCAAAACTCAAAATATTTGAGGTATAATCAGTTACATCATAATTTTTAAGTTTGTTGAATTTGTTCAGCTAAGTTGGAAAGTGTCAGTTCTACAAACTCATAAATACCAAAAAGTTCTGAATACTCAATTATTACTCATTMARTWWTTTWARYTWAMAKWAYTSARTGTGTTTAATTACATTGAGCATTAGGGTTTACTGTGTAGTGATGAAGATAATCATGTTTTAGGGTTACTGTGKCTGCTTTACAATGTCAGACAACATTCAAATGCAAATAATTTACCCCTCCCCAGGTGTGAATCAGCGGTTCTCACCTATACATTCAGAGAAACTAAAATGCACCCCTCCCCACTTTAAGACCCTCTTGGATCTGAAGCTCTTCTGAAGACCTGCAGTGCTTCAGGCCTCTTTTTAAAATCTTCTGGATTCCAGATTCTAATTGACATTGTTACCGTTTTTTTATCCCTGGAATGGAAGACATTGAGATTTTCCTTATCATAACATGAATTGTATTGTTGTAATCACTCTATACACAATTTTTTTGGTATTTTTTTAAAAATAAAATATTAAATTTTAATACAAAATGAAAATAAAAAAAAAACAGAATAGACTATTTGTATTTTCATTTGTTGTGTAAATAGTGATTAAAAACAGTACAAGGCATGTTATGATGAGGAAACCTTCCATCTCTTCCACACTGACTGATGTGCCTAACTTTTGTCAGCAGAGCCTCTGTTTCACTGAATAATCCACGACTTTTCATGAATATGTAAGACCTATTGACGCCTCTCTGGTGACACCCCCCCCCATACACACACACCAAAACACACAGAAAGCAGACCACTACATAAATACAATTTACAAATTTATAATTTACATAAAAGCAGACATTTCGCTTTTTATAAGTATATATTTTTCATGTCTGTGAGGCAAGTATACATGGAGTTTCGGTTAATTTTCTGACGCGCTCAAGTTAGCACACCCTGTTTACTTTCATTATTTTAAAAATCATAAGGGTTTTTCGTCATTGTGAGTGCGCTTAAATAAAAGTGGAGTCTTATAAAGGCTTATTCACACACTGTCCTCTGGCGGAGATCAAAGGGCAGCATTCCCCTTTTTAAAGTCTCTGGGGCGCGTCACATCACCCCGCTCGCATGCCACTCTCCTTAGTAAACTCCATCGCGCGCTGCTTATTAAAATCCAGTTTCCGCAACAAACCCCGAGATACACTCCCCTCTGTGTTTCATAGCGCGGAGAGAAGCTCGGGATCATTAGCGCCGATAGCTCACCAGTTGTGCCTATTTAGGCGGCCCCACTTCCTCGCACACCTGCAGTGTGAGTGAGGAGCGATATTGATTTGGGCGCACGCTCATCACAGGCACACGCCATGACACATATATACATTTACTTTGCTTAAATTTGATACAAACAAGAAACGACTATATGTATTACTATAATTTTAGTACTGTGATTGTATTTTATAAGGTTTTGCTAGTGGTGGTACAGTGCAACGGAGGTCATTATTTATTCAAGAAAATTATGATGATCATAACAGCGTACTGCATTTCATGGCGCTTCTTGTGAAGGAGCGGAAGAAGCCTCCTCTCTCGCTTCCATGGAAGTAGCCTCCTCACAACACTCCTGCTGACAGAGCTTATGAGGAATTATTAGAGGTTATAACGCGTGCGGTTGAGCGATTGCATATCGACTGGCCGCAGAACCGAGATTCCCCCAAGCGTTCGAGATTGGACGACAGGTTTTTGTCTGGTGGCCGGGGGGGAGGAGCCTCAACGTCTCTCTCTCCCCTTCCTTGGTGACCTCCATGATGAATTAACTCTTTCATGGAGCAAGTCGTATTCATCGCGTGTTTTTGTGCCTTCGACTTATTCGAATATCGTTCATGCGAAAGCATGCGGTTATATGATGATGCCCCAGATAGAAGAGACGCTTGCGGGCTATCTCTCCTGGGACATCATCCTCCCTGAAAAAGCCTACTCTCCCCTCCAAGCCGTGTAGATTGACATCTGCTTTGGTCGGGAAAGCTTTTCAGGCAGCAGGTCAGGCTGGCGCTTCACTGCACACCATGGCGGTTTTGTAGGCTTACCAGGCTGACCTGCTGAAGGACCTGTGCACCGGTGGGGTTATTGATGACAGGGTGTTTGCAGAGCTGCGCCGAGCCACAGACCTGTCTCTCCGTGCAACCAAGCAGACGGCCCGTGCTTTGGGCCGTTCTATGGTTGCCATGGTATCCATGGAGAGGCATCTGTGGCTGAACCTCACGGGCAGCAAGGATAAGGATCGTGCTGTTCTCCTTGATGCCCCCGTCTTGCCTTCCAGCCTCTTTGGCGACGCTGTTAATTCCGTCGCCACTAGGTTTCGGAAGGCGAAGCTATATGAACAGGCTTTTGGGAGGTTCCTTCCCCGCCGTGCTTAAGAACCGGGACCATCGGCCACCCGGCCCCAGCCAGGTCTGGCCCCTATCAGGCGTGAGGTGCAGAAGGAGAGCATGACCAGCCTCAAAGACTGGGGTGGGGCTCACCGCTCTTCTCAGAAATCAGCTTCGAAAAGACCGGATCTGAGGAGCTTTCTCTCTTCAAGGAAGAATCCCTGAGGTTCGTGCGCCTGGAGCCGTGGGGGTGTCTCCCCCCAAGGAGGGGTGCCTGGACTTTCATCACAAAATAGGGACTCCTCCCTGGCACTCCCGGGAGGCCAGTATTCAATCCTCGCCACCACTGGTGTTTCGGGGAGCGCCAGTCTCCAACGAAAAGTTGGGTGTTTGGACAACTCCTGCCATACTTCAGAATACCCAACACCTAACACCCCCCCCATCCAGCCGAAGTGTCAAAGCTCGTGCCCCTTTTGGAGAAGCTGGCAGCGTGGAACTACTGTCAGGTGTATCTCCTTGGGTACAAAGGACTGTAGGCACAGGCTACAGGATTCAGTTTGCACATCGTCCTCTGCGTTTCAACAGCGTGGTCTCCACTTCTGTGAAACCGGACCGAGCACATCTGCTGGCCCAGGAGTTACAGACTCTGCTGGGCAAAGGGGCCATAGAACATGTTCTCCTCCCAGACAGAGAGTCGAGCTATTACAGTCGGTACTTTTTGGTGCCCAAGAGGAGGGGGTTGCATCTGATCTTGGATCTTCGCAGCTTGAACCGCTATCTCAGGAAATCCAGATTCAAAATGTTGACTGTCAAAATGACTGTTTCTCAAATCCAACTAGAGGATTGGTTTGTGACAATCGATCTCAAGGACGCATATTTCCATATAGAAATATTGCCACAGCACAGGAAGTTCCTGAGGTTCGCTTTTGGGGGCGAAGCTTACCAGTATCGGGTCCTTCCATTCGGCCTAGCTCTTTCACCCCGCACATATACAAAATGCATGGATGCAGCTCTGGCTCCGTTGCGACTCCAGGGCATCCGTATTTTGAATTACATAGACGACTGGCTGATTTTGGCCCAGTCCCAGGAGCTAGCGCTTCGACATCGGGATGTCGTCCTAGCCCATCTTCATTCTTTGGGATTGAGACTCAACGCCACAAAAAGCGTTCTCCTTCCTGTTCAGAGGACAACATATCTGGGTGTCACATGGGATTCGGTCACTATGCGGGCACAGTTGTCTCCTGCTCGTGTCGAATCCATTCTCAACACCCTGAAGGAAATCAAGCTAGGCCAKAAGKTCACTGTTCATYACTTTCAGAAATCTTTAGGCCTCATGGCRGCTGCGTCCACGGTGATACCTTTGGGCCTTCTGCACATGAGTGTTTCCAAGAGCCAGGGGGTTTCATTCAAGGGCCAACCCCCAGAGGCTAATAAGGGTTACGCGTCGGGGGCTTCATACCCTTTCTATGTGGTTCAGACCCCGCTTTCTGACTTTCCCGCTTTCTGGGTCCCACTCTAGGTCCGTCTTGTCGTCGCAAGATGCTAATGACAGACGCTTCCCTCACGGGCTGGGGTGCGGTCGTGGATGGCCGTCCAGCACAAGGGAGCTGGAGAGGTCATCTTCTCGCGTGGCACATCAATTGCCTCGAAATGATGGCTCTGTTTCTGGCTCTGAAACACTTCCTCCAGCAGTTGACCATGTCCTAGTGCGGGTGGACAGCACTGCCGTAGTCTCGTACATAAAACGCCAGGGTAGACTGCGCTAGCGCCGATTGAACAAGCTAGCGCACCAGGTTCTGCTTTGGGCACAGGACAAGTTCCCGTCCCTCAGGGCGATTTACATTCCAGGGCAAATGAATGTAGGAGCAGACTTGCTATCCAGACAAGCTGTAAAACATGGGGAATGGAAACTCCACCCCGAAGTAGTCAGTCAAATCTGGGAAAGATTTTAMRTAGCAGAGKWGSACCTCTTTSYYTCAYAAGAGGCAGCACAATGCCCCCTTTACTACTCTCTGACTCCTCCAGCTCCCCTGGGTCTGGATGCAATGGCCCACACGTGGCCCAGATTACGCCTTTATGTGTTTCCACCTATAGTTCTGCTCCCAGGAGTTCTGGCGAGGGTCCGTCAACAGGGTTTGCGCCTTTTATTGATAGCGCCCCATTGGCCGATCAGCGTGTGGTTCTCGGATCTAATATCTCTCCTCGACGGCTTACCCTGGGTGATTCCAGTGAGGAGGGATCTTCTGTCTCAGGCGCAGGGGACAATACTTCATCCCTGGCCTGAGCTCTGGAACCTTCACGTTTGGCCCCTGAACGGGACCAACTAAGACATGCTGGGCTTTCAGCCAGCGTAATTGAAACCATTTTAAGTGCCAGGGCTCCCTCCACTAGAAGAACTTATGCCCTCAAATGGAGTGTATTTGAAAATTGGTGCATGGCAAGACATGTAGACCCAGTTCACTGCCAGATTGTTTCAGTGCTGGAGTTTCTGCAAGAAAAGTTGTCCTCGGGCTTATGCCCTAGTACGCTCAGAACGTACGTAGCCGCTATTTCGGCTTGTCACGCTCTGAATGATGGGGATTCTGTGGGCAAGCACCATTTAGTTGCCCGTTTTATTTGTGGAGCTAAACGGTTGAAGCCGCCCACTAGAGCGACAGTCCCTTCATGGCCTGGCCGACACCCCTTTCGAACCACTAGAGTCAGCGTCTGTCAGGCTTCTGTCTCTTAAGATGGTTTTTCTTATGGCTATTACTTCTTTCAAGAGGATTGGGGATCTGCAGGCTCTGTCAGTCTCCCCATCCTGCCTAGACTTTGCCCCTGGGCTAGTCAAAGCTATTCTGCATCCTCACCCGAAATATCTTCCCAAGGTTACATTCTCGACCATGCACCCAGTTGTTCTCGAAGCCTGCTGTCCTCCGCCTTTCACAGCTCCGGAGCAGTAAAGACTTCACTTAATGTGTCCAGTACGTGCTCTTCGGATCTACATCCACCGCACTAGCCAGTGGCGTAAGTCAAGTCAATTTTATTTATATAGCGCTTTTAACAATTGACATTGTCGCAAAGCAGCTTTACACAATAAAAATAAGTTTGTATGCAATGTGTATGAATCAAAATGATAAGATTGTACCTGATGAGCAAGCCGAGGGCGACGGTGGCAAGGAAAAACTCCCTGAGATAGTAATAGGAAGAAACCTTGAGAGGAACCAGACTCAACAGGGAACCCATCCTCATCTGGGTGATAACGGATAGCAGGGATCAGCATAATAATGTGTACTGGAAGTTCAGTGTACAGGAGATGTGTTAAAATTAAAATTAAAAGGAGTCCAGTTTGTTCCTGGAGGCTCAGGTAGACTGTAGGAGATTCCAGTCCTGAGCTATCGAACAACTGAAGTCACCGGTCCCCAGAGCATCAATCGGTGATAGGACAGTCTTAATGGAAACCATCCCCAGCCACCATATGAATCCAGGCAGACCACACGGGGCATCCATGCGACGAGATCTCCAACCAGAAGCAGGACTCCAGAACGGGTTAGACGGCTCCAGAGGGCAGAGGGGTCTGGATCACTGGCAACTCATGAGCGAACATGTATAGCTCGACAGAGAGACAGAGAGAGGGAAAGGAGAGAGGGAGGAAGAGAGAGAGAGGAGAGCAGAAAAGGAGAGAACAGAAAATAAGGAGAGATGGCAGTTAGGTATGGTCACAGTCAACATGTATAAGGTGAATGTATATTAGTGCAAAGTTCAAGCAGGGACTCCGGCAGGACTAACTATAACAGCATAACTAAAAGGGAGAGCCAAAATGAAACACAAACATGAGGGCTCCCTGAGATGTAAAGCAACCAATCACCTCACCGTCAACAAACCTGAGTGAACAATGAGAGTGGGAAGGACAGCATCTAAACATACCAGTTCACCAGAATACTCTACGTGCATGAGTCCCCCAGATCTGCTCTTTTACCTAAGGTTAATCTATTTACAAAAATGCTTGGCTAAATAAATAGGTTTTTAGCCTAGACTTAAACACTGAGACTGTGTCTGAGTCCTGGACATTAATAGGAAGACTATTCCATAACTTTGGGGCTTTGTAAGAAAAAGCTCTGCCCCCTGCTGTAGTTTTAATAATACGTGGTACTGACAGGCAGCCTGCATTCTTTGATTGAAGTAGGCGTGGCGGATTGTAAGACACTAGCAGTTCACTCAAATACTGTGGCGCGAGACCATTTAGTGCTTTAAATGTCAAAAGTAGTATCAGTAGTAGGTCAGAGCAGCTCTTTATTTGCCATGGGGGTTGCAACCGGGGGGCAGCTGCCACTAGACAGACTCTGTCACACTGGGTGAGAGATGCAATTGCCCTAGCCTATGAGGCGCGTGGTCACACTTCACCTCTGGGAATCAGGGCTCACTCAACCAGGGGGATAGCCTCATCGATTGCCTTGGCAAGAGGCGTCCCCCCTGCAGCAGGTGTGTGATGCAGCGGGCTGGTCCTCTCCACACACGTTTGTTAGATTTTATAGTCTGGATGTCAATGCTACTCCAGGTTCACGGATCCTTGAGTCAGAATCCCAGAGATAGGTCTGAGACCTCCTCGGCTTGTGCGCACACGCTACACAACCTGGGGGTCCAGACACTTGCAGACACTGGCGGCGTTGGTATTCTCGTTCCCATAGCGTTTTCACGCAGCATCAAGTGTAGCTTTTGAAAGGGAATGTCTCGGGTTACTTGGCTGTAACTCTGTTCCCTGATAAAGCGGGAACGAGATGCTGCGTTCCGATGCCGCACTGCTGGCGTGCCTGGACGTCCTTCAGACAAAATTGACCTGAGGATGTTTCCGTTTCACTCCTATTTATAACCTGCAGGTGCACCTTATTCGGTGACGTCATGCCTGGCAGAGGTTATAAGCCGAAGGTATTCAGCGGTTTTGACATGCACAGGCTTCACAACTGGGCAACAAAGAGATGTTCCCATAGCGTTTTCATGCAGCTTCTCATTCCCGCTTTATCAGGGAACAGTGTTACAGCCAAGTAACCCGAGACGTTACACTTGATTTTATCCGCTACTACATGCAGCTCTAAAGGAGCTGCGGTTCATTTATCCTTGAGAGAATGAACTAAGGTCTGAAGCGTCGGTCTATAGTTATATAGCGTCACTCAGTGGTAAAAGCCAGCAACTGAGGTGCGGCGACAAAACTAGAAAACTGCACGATCTTTATGAGAACCAGTTTCATCATGGTGCTTTGTGGGTTTTGCAAATGCACTTGACAATATAGTTCTTGCAAGAACCGTTCCAGAACAACTGACCTTCATTTCTTAAAATAACAACTGATTGTTTTTTTTGTTGGAATTATCTAATTCCATGTTTTCATAGTTTTGAAATTTCCAATATTGCTCTAGAATGTGGAAACTAATCATGCAACAAAAATGAACATGTGTCGAAACTTTTGACTCATACTGTATAGTAATTTGTTATTTAGTATAGTGTGAAATTATATTTTGATCTCTCTGGACACATGTAGTAATTAAAAACAGACTGAATTGTGTGCATATGTAATGTTTCATTGATTTGCTCTATTGTAGATTTGGCTTAAGCCCATGAAGAAGCAGGACATTCCTAAGCGCCTGTCCTACATTGCACCAGTGTATAAGACAAGTGAAAGACGGGGCACACTGTCTACCACTGGCCACTCCACCAATTATGTCATTAACATGAGCCTCATCTCAGACGTACCACCTGAGCACTGGATTCGGCGCGGAGTTGCTCTTCTCTGCCAGCTGGATTCATAAAGAAGCAGATCATAATCGTGGCATATTCAATTGAAAAACACTTTACCAGTTATAATATGTACAAAAAGACTATTAGCTCATACTGATAAGAAACACTCACAAGCACTTATCTATAAACTATTATACAGTTAACAAAACGATGTTTAAATTTACACCGATCAACCATAAAATGAAAACGACCTACCTAGTATTATGCAGCTGCCATAGGTGAGTCTTGAGATCTGGTCTGCATTGCCTTGGTGGGCACCCACTGCACGATGCTCCTGAAATGAGAAATCCTACATAGGCAGAAAACATCTGCTTATGGTCAAAGTCCTTCAGATTCTTTTTTTTCCTGACAGATGCTATTGTAACTAGATAGTTAATGTTATCTATGTAACCTTGCAATGGTTTTAATGTTTTGGCTGATTGGTGTATAGAAACATACTGTATACACAACAATAATGGTCAATAAAAAAAATGTCAATCACCATAAAAAAAAAAGAATGATCCTCTTTATGTCATGCCCACCTGCCTACCCCAGGTTTTATCAATGTGGACAGTACAGTATACTTCACAAGTAAAGATAATGTACTCTCCATTTACCTCAATGATGTGTAAAATCTGGGCTCTCGTGTCAATCAATTATCAGTTTTGTCAGAGTGGTTTTCTCTCATTCTGATGATTATCCCCCCCCCCCACACACACACACACACACACACACACATACAGTTGAATGTCAAATCTCATGTTCTCATGATCTGCTTGGTGATCTTGGCCTTACAGCAAGGTCTCTTGCTTGATGCGCTCTAGAAATTCTTTGAGAAATGTTATTTAAGCTGGGTTGGATTTCTGCCAGACACTATATTGCCAAAAGTATTCACTCACCTTCATCTGCCTTCACATGCATATGAACTTGAGTAACATCCAACTTGAGTAACTTGAGTTGCTGGCCCATGCTTTGCAGCTATAACTGCTTCAACACTTCTGGGAAGGAGTTCCACAATGTTTAGAAGTGTGTTTATGGGAATTTCTGACCATTCTCCCAGAAGTCAGACACTGATGTGAGGTCAGACACTGATGTTGATAGAAAAGCTTTGGGATGAATTAGAGCGGATACAGCGAATCAGGCCTTTTCTATTAGGTTGAGGTCAGGACTCTGCAAGCCAGCCAAGTTCTTGCCTACCAAACCTGCTAATCCATGGCTTTATGGACCTTGCTTTCAGTCATGTTGAAACAGGAAGGGGCCACCCCTAACCATTTCCACAAATTTGGGATTATAAAATTTCCAAAATGTCTTGGTATGTTGAAGCAATAAGAGTTTCTTTCACTGGGCAACCCCCATGTTGAAACAAATTACAAAAACCATCCCCTCTGTAAAATCACCATGCCCTTTAAACTAATAATGCTGTGTATGAAAATTTTAAGGAAAATTAAATATTAAAACTCTCTACATATGATCATCTATGGACTAACCTGGACTAATGGCAATTAGCCAATCAGAATTCAATATTGTAACGCACTGCTTATAAGTTTGAGTTATTGTTTGTGCTGTTCGCATTTTCATAATAGCCAAGAGAACAATTCAAGCACAGCATTTGACATAATTTTTACAAAAGAATAGAACTAAAGATAAACTGTAAACCTGATTAAGTTGGCAAAACTCAAAAGATTTGAGGTAATCAGTTACATAATTTTTTTTTAAAGTAATGATGTTTCCAATTTTAAGTAAACAGAACTATACATTTTAGAGTTTGTTGAACTTGTTGCAAATCAAATAAATTGTTGCTTTAGTTGTTGGGAATCGAACCCGAGCCTTTCACATGGCAGGCAAAACACTTACCACTGAGCCACCAGTACACTATAGATTTTATGTTGGATAATTTAAAATATCAAATTTGTTCAGCTAACTTAGTGTAATTTTTACACATCACTGATGTCCATGAACATCCTACATCCCTCCATCCCATCCTCCCCCTGCCATTTATTTTGGGAAGAGGGAATTTATTCAGTTTTTGGTTTAGGGAGTCAGGGATTTTGTTTGGTTTTTTTTTTGTTTGGGTTTTGTCTTTTTTGTTGTTGCAGGTAATATAAGTACATAAAAACCCATACCCTTTTGTTTATTATTTTGGTCTGAGTCCACCCTGAAGCTGATCCTTGAGTGTGTGTTTTTTGTAAAGCAATACAAACCGCACAATTTCATCAGCTAACGACTGGGTCTAGTTATTTCTGCCATATACCACCTTTTTCTCACAGTTTAAAATGGAACCCCGTACCATTCTTTTGCTGTACGACCCAACCCTAGACTGGGACGTAACACCATATTTAAGCAACCACTTTGATTTAAAGCGCAAGAAAGGGAATGGCTTTATTATCCAAAGGTGTTCCTGTAATTAAAAACAACTAATTTGAGACTTGTATCCACTCCAAGTTACTCGGTAACTTTTAATCTGAGTAAATTTTTTTGAGTTAATTTTACTTGAGTATATTTTTATACTGGTAACTTTACTTAAACTTCGGTAACAGTACTTTTACTTGAGTACAAATGTTTATTACTCTTTCCACCTCTGACCTGGAGTCTGGTAAAATATATATATATATTTGGAGGTGTGGACTAGAGCTACTTTGACTGATAAAAATCATCCAAAATTTTGTTTGCGCTGCACAAGAAGAACACGCTCATGTGAGCCATGTTACGCTAAAAAAAAAAAAAACTTTCTATGATCAAGAAATGTTGATTAACATGAAGCTGGAAAGGGTTACAAAGTGATTCTACAGTAAGTAAAATATAGAACAAGTTGGGTGTCCTTTGCGAAAGAGCACATTGACACTACACAGCACTGGCAAAATGTTTTGTGCCCTGATGAAAATAAGTTTGACTAAGATAAGGTTAACTATTTGGAAAGAACATGCAGCAGTAAAGGGCACTGCATATTATCATGAAAGCATCATCCCATAAAGTAGAGGAGAAACCTCATGATTTAACGGCCCACCAGAAAAAAAACTTCCAGTGCACCAGATTGCCAGTCCGCCACTGCCAAAAACTTTCATGAACTCATTTGTGTTCAAAACAATCTACCATCTGCTCTGTTATTTCATCTTAAAACACTCTATTTGCCACCAGTGCAACCGGTTTGATAACTTCACACCTGTATCGTGAGTGAAAGGTGAGCGATTTCCACAGAATCTTCTGACATGAATCCCATTGAGATGGTGTAACATGCTCTGAAGCTCTATATTCATAACCTGGTGTCACCTGAGCCAATTGTTACCATTTCTTAATGGAATAGAAAAGACAGAGAGTGCTTGTATTGTTTTTTTAATCACTCTAAACACAACCCATGATTTTTTTTATGTGATTAAAAAATAAATAGATGAAACTAGCATTATGTTTCAAGACTTCCTTAATTTACAACATCAGATTTAATTACTGCTATTAATAAATTCTCGTTTGAGATACTTAAAGAAGAGGCATGTAATAAATACATAAATAGGTTGTTTAAAGTTTTTCCAGTTGTGGTTAAAAATCAGGGTGGACACACTGGAATGTAACTAAAAACTGCATTTATGACCCAAAAAATAAAAGCTTTGAAATAATATATTTATGGTATGTTGTGTTTATTTGATAAAACCTAAACCATTTTTTTAAGTTCTTGTGCCACAAAAGAAAAAATCATATGATCAATAAAAATAAAAGATTAGAGATGACCATTTTGTCATATTTTTGTGTTCATTGGATAAAACAAAAAAAAAATACATGGTTATTTATTTGATATTTTGCTAAGGAAGTGAATTTTAGGCAGAGATGTCAGCAAGAGTCCAGAGATCTCGGTCTTGTTAATTCATCTTAAAAACCCCAATTCGCCACCAGGGAAACTGGTTTGACAACTTCACACCTATCATGAATGAAAACACAGTAAGAAAACACAAAAATGTGCTCAAAGAAGGAAAACTAGAAATGGAACAAACAGAATAGAAAGAATAAAAAAGGGGGGTGATGTGTGTGACTCCAACGTGTTTAGAGATGAATCTTTTATGTACATACTGTATGTTTTTTTTTTTCTGGGTTGCTACAAATCTTACAAAACTCTTGCAAAACAACAACCCATTGTGGTTCTTTCAACATGGTAGTGCATTCTGCAACACAGTAAAAAATGTTGGCTTGAAAAACATGATGAAGGTTAAAATATTGACTTGTTGATCTGATTTCGCAGATATTTATATGATCAAGCATTCCAGGGATGTGATGGAAAAACAAGTCTGATCTATGGAAACCCTACCTCACAATGACAAAATGTTAAACACTCAACAAAATGTTAAAGAATCTGCTATTATCTTCTTGGTCAGAGGGGATTGTACAGTAATCGCACAGGCAGTAGATACAAGATACCAGACAGGTGGGTTTCATGTTATGGCTGATCAGTGTAAATTTAAAATTGTTGTGGTTAACTGTATAACAGTTTAAATGTGTTTTTAACAGTATTAGCTGACAGTTTTTTTTTAATTTTATTTTTATATAATTAGTGGATTAGTGCTTCTTTATGAGTCCAGCTGACAGAGTAGAGCAACCCCACGGCGAATCCAATGTTCAGGTTGTACAGCTGAATTGATGCTCATAGAGATGACATAATTGGTGGAGTGGCCCGTGGTGGACAGCGTCCCCCGTCTTTCACTCGTCTTATACACTGGGGAAATGTAGCATAGGCGCTTAGGGATGTCCTGCTTCTTCATGGGCTTAAGCCAAATCTATAACAGAGCAAATTAATAAGGAGAAACATTACATAAGACAAACTGTCTGTTTTGAATGAATACTGTACATGTGTCCAGAAAGAGAGAGCGCAAATTAATTAGGGTAACACTATTAAAAATACTATACAGTCAATGGTTTGGATACACCTTCTAATTCTTGTTTTCGATTTTGTGATTTTGTTTATTTTTTACATTCTAGAACAATACTGAAAATTTCAAAACTATAAAATAACACGTATGGAAAATTAAGTAACAACAAAAGTCTGGTTATTTTAAGATACAAAGGTCAGCTGTTCGCATGATGACCATCCCCTAAAAGCAAGACTAAAATGTCTCGGGTTACTTGGCTGTAATCCTGTTCCCTGTGTAACGGGTTCGACCCATTGTTGCACGGGCGGCACCATGAAACACAGACACGAGGCGAGACCTTGGAGGAAAAGGGTAATTTATTAGGAATAAATAAGGGAAGGAAAGGGTAAAAGGAGGGAGGACGGAAAGAAAGGGAAGGGATGAAGTGTGCATGTGCGTGGTCCAAGGCAGTGCCCAGCTGGCATGCAGGCACGCAGCTGGCGGCGGTGGGCAGAGTGGCCGAATGGAGGACGCGAGGCAGCGCTCTGGGGCACGTTCCATTTCCCACTCCCATGCCACTCTCAAGCTCCACCGCGTGACGTCTTCTCGGACCCCGGACTAAACTCCGCGCCTTGCTTTTATAATGTGGAGCAAGCCCGAGATCCTATTAACGTTAAATCACTGCCAGCCGGCCCGCATAGGCGGCCCCGTCCCTTTGCACACATGCAGAAGGGGTGCCGCCTACCTAGGGAGCCTACGAAGTGAGCGAGGGTCGATAATAGATTTGGGCGCATGCCCAGCACAGGCGCACGCCGTGACACCTGATAAAGTGGGAACAAGATGCTGCGTGAAAACGCTATGGGAACATCTCTTTGTTGCCCAGTTGTGAAGCCTGTGCATGTCAAAATCGCCGAATACCTTCGGCTTATAACCTCTGCCAGACATGATGTCACCGAATAAGGTGCACCTGCAGGTTATAAATAGGAGTGAACCGGAAACATCCTCAGGTCAATTTTGTCTGAAGGACGTCCAGGCACGCCAGCAGTGCGGCATCGGAACGCAGCATCTCGTTCCCGCTTTATCAGGGAACAGGTTTACAGCCAAGTAACCCGAGACGTTCCCTTTCAAAAGCTACACTCGATGCTGAAAACGCTATGGGAACGAGAATACCAACGCCGCCGCACTGCAAGTGTCTGGACCCCCAGGTTGTGTAGTGTGTGCGCACAATCCGAGGAGGTCTCAGACCTAGCTCTGGGATGCTGATTCAAGGATCCGTGAACCCGGAGTAGCATCGATATCCAGACTATAAAATCTAACAAACGTGTGTGGAGAGGACCAGCCCGCCGCATCACACACCTGCTGCAGGGGGATGCCTCTTGCCAAGGCAATCRATGAGGCAATCCMCCTGGTTGAGTGAGCCCTGATTCCCAGAGGCRAARTGTGACCACRCRYCTCATAGGCTAGGGCAATGGCATCTCTCACCCAGTGTGACAGAGTCTGTCTAGTGGCAGCCGCCCCCCAGTTGCGACCCCCATGGCAAATAAAGAGCTGCTCTGACTTACGCCACTGGCTAGTGCAGTGGGCGTAGATCCAAAGAGCACGTACTGGACACAGTAAGTGAAGGCTTTGAGAACAACTGGGTGCATGGTCGAGAATGTAACCTTGGGAAGATCGTTCGGGTGAGGATGCAGAATAGCTTTGACTAGCCCAGGTGCAAAGTCTAGCCAAGATTGGGAGACTGACAGAGCCTGCAGATCCCCAATCCTCTTGAAAGAAGTAATAGCCATAAGAAAAACCATCTTAAGAGACAGAAGCCTGACAGGCGCTGACTCTAGTGGTTCGAAAGGGGTGTGGCCCGGCCTTCGAGTACGATAGTTAAGTCCCATGAAGGGACCGTCGCTCTAGTGGGCGGCTTCAACCGTTTAGCTCCACGAATATAATGGGCAACTAAATGGTGCTTGCCCACAGAAACCCCATCATTCAGAGCGTGACAAGCCGAAATAGCGGCTACGTACGTTCTGAGCGTACTAGGGCATAAGCCTGAGGACAACTTATCTTGCAGAAACTCCAGCACTGAAACAATCTGGCAGTGATCTGGGTCTACATGTCTTGCCATGCACCAATTTTCAAATACACTCCATTTGAGGGCATAAGTTCTTCTAATGGAGGGAGCCCTGGCACTTAAAATGGTTTCAATTATGCTGGCTGAAAGCCCAGCATGTCTTAGTTGGTCCCATTCAGGGGCCAAACGTGAAGGTTCCAGAACTCGGGCTGAGAATGAAGTATTGTCCCCTGHGCCTGAGACAGAAGATCCCTCCTCACTGGAATCACCCAGGGTGAGCCGTCGAGGAGAGATATTAGATCCGAGAACCACACTCTGGTTGGCCAATGGGGCGCTATCAATAAGAGGCGCAAACCCTGTTGACGAACCAACGCCAGGACTCCTGGGAGCAGAACTATCGGTGGAAACGCATAAAGGCGTAATCTGGGCCACGTGTGGGCCATTGCGACCAGACCCAGGGGAGCTGGAGGAGTCAGAGAGTAGTAAAGAGGATATTGTGCTGCCACTTGTGAGGCAAAGAGGTCCACCTCTGCTACGTAAAATCTTTCCCAGATTTGACTGACTACTTCGGGGTGGAGTTTCCATTCCCCATGTTTTACAGCTTGTCTGGATAGCAAGTCTGCTCCTACATTCATATGCCCTGACACGAGCAGGAGACAGCTGTGCCCGCATTGTGACCGAATCCCATGTGACACCCAAATATGTTGTCCTCTGAACAGGAAGGAGAACGCTTTTTGTGGCATTGAGGCTCAATCCTAAAGAATGAAGATGGGCTAGGACGACATCCCGATGTCGAAGCGCTAGCTCCTGAGACTGGGCCAGAATCAGCCAGTCGTCTATGTAATTCAAAATACGGATGCCCTGGAGTCGTAAAGGAGCCAGAGCTGCATCCATGCATTTTGTAATTGTGCGGGGTGACAGAGCTAGGCCAAATGGAAGGACCCGATACTGGTAAGCTTCGCCCCCAAAAGCGAACCTCAGGAACTTGAGATTGATTGTCACAAACCAGTCCTCTAGTTGGATTTGAGAAACAGTCATTTTGACAGTCAACATTTTGAATCTGGATTTCCTGAGATAGCGGTTCAAGCCGCGAAGATCCAAGATCAGACGCACCCCCCACGCCCTCTCTTGGGCACCAAAAAGTACCGACTGTAGTAGCCCGAGACTCTGTCTGGGAGGGGAACATGTTCTATGGCCCCTTTGCCCAGCAAAGTCTGTATCTCCTGGGCCAGCAGATGTGCTCGGTCCGGTTTCATGGAAGTTGAGACCACGCCGTTGAAACGCGGAGGACGATGTGCAAACTGAATCCTGTAGCCTGTGCCTACAGTCCTTTGTACCCAACGAGATACGCCTGGCAGTAGTTTCCACGCTGCCAGCTTCTCCTAAAGGGGAATGAGCTTTGACACTTCGGCTGGATGGGAGGTGTTAGGTGTTGGGTACCCTGAAGTATGGCAGGAGATGCCCGAACACCCAACTTTTCGTTGGAGACCGGCGCTCTCCGAAACACCAGTGGTGGCGGGGATTGAACAGTGGCCTCTCGGGAGTGCCAGGGAGGAGGCCCTGTTTTGTGATGAAAATCCAGGCGCCCCTCCCTGGGGGGAGACACCCCCACGGCCCCAGGCGCATGAACCTCAGGGCTTCTTCTTTGAAGAGAGGAATCTCCTCAGATCCGGTCTTTTCGAAGCAGATTTCTGAGAAGAGCGGCGAGCCCAGTCTTTACGAGGGGGTGCGCGGCTGGTCACGCTCTCCTTTTGCACCTCACGTCTGATAGGGGCCAGACCTGGCCAGGGCCAGGTGGCCGACGGTCCCGGTTCTTGAGCACGGCGGGGAAGGAACCTCCCAAAGGCCTGTTCATATAGCTTCGCCTCCCGAAATCTAGTGGTGACAGAATTAACAGCATCGCCAAAGAGGCCGGAAGGAGAGACAGGGATATCAAGGAGGACAGCACGATCCTTATCCTTGATGCCCGTGAGGTTCAGCCACAGATGCCTCTCCGTGGATACCATGGCAGCCATAGAACGGCCCACAGCACGGGCCATCTGCTTGGAGAGACAGGTCTGTGGCTCGGCACAGCTCTGCAAATGCCCTGTCATCAATAACCCCGCCAGTACTCAGTTCCTTCAGCAGGTCAGCCTGGTAAGCCTACAAAACCGCCATGGTGTGCAGTGAAGCGCCAGCCTGACCTGCTGCCTGAAAAGCTTTCCTGACCAAAGCAGATGTCAATCTACACGGCTTGGAGGGGAGAGTAGGCTTTTTCAKGGAGGATGATGTCCCAGGAGAGAGAGAGAGCCCGCAAGCGTCTCTTCTATCTGGGGCATCATCATATAACCGCGTGCTTTCGCATCAACGATATTCGAATAAGTCGAAGGCACAAAAACACGCGATGAATACGGCTTGCTCCATGAAAGAGTTCATTCATCATGGAGGTCACCAAAGAAGGGGAGAGAGAGACGTTGAGGCTCCTTCCCCCAGCCACCCAACAGAAACCTGTTGTCCAATCTCGAACGCTTGGGGGAATCTCGCTTCTGCGGCCAGTCTATATGCAATCGCTCGACCGCACGCGTTATAACCTCTAATAATTCCTCATAAGCTCTGTCAGCACTGGAGGAGCGTTGTGAGGAGGCTACTTCCATGGAAGCGAGAGAGGAGGATTCTTCCGCTCCTACACAAGAAGCGCCGGAGCGCGCTTGCGAAGGGGAAGCTAAAACTTCCTGATCCGCCGAGAGAGAAATTGGAAATTCCATCTCGTGCGCATCTGCCAGATCAGCACGTGAGCCCCAGGAATGCGCCGCGTGCGAAGGACCTTAAAAGGGAGAAGATCACAGTACTCACAGTCTCCCTGAAGCCCGAGCCGAGCGTGTTCTTCCCCCAAGCACTCGAGACAAAATTCATGAAGATCACCCTCCGAAAGAGATCTATCGCACAGAGGCACGCATCTCTTAAGCAAGTCCGCCATATCGGTGAGTTAATGCTGTTATTTTCCTTTTTATTTTCGCTTTCGTTATGGCTTGCACGTGCACATGCACACGCAAACACAAAGCGGTCCTGAAGACAAAAAGATCTGACGTCATGCCTGGCAGAGGTTATAAGCCGAAGGTATTCGGCAGTTTTGACATGCACAGGCTTCACAACCAGGCAATAAAGAGATGTTCCCCATAGCGTTTTCACGCAGCATCGAGTTAGCTTTTGAAAGGGAACTGCATTCGCAATGTGGAAATAAATAAAAATTAGTTTTTAATATATATTTTTAATTATAATATCATTGCTGTCAATCGATAAAAGAATTGACAATTCTTTGTTGAAATTCACACAATTTTCAATTATTATTTTATTAATGTGCAGTGTTGACAAATGTGAAATTCATGACAAACTGGTTAAAGGAAACAGATAATGAAGTTTTGTGATATCTGAAACATCAACATTTAACAAAATTAATGGTAAACTCCTTCCACCACAATCATGTTATGAGTCCTGTCTGCTCCTATAATGGTGACCATGTCCTATCTCCTTTTCAACTTGGCTAGCACAGTTGGAATCAGAAAATGAAGCATGTGCTCACCAAATATGAGTGCAGTTGCCGTTTGTCATTGATTAGGTGTGCTGTTACACAGAGGTAGTTACTGTATGGTTACTTACTGATGTCCAGTGGTCTCTAATAAGTGTAGTTAAAGTAGCTTCTGCCTAAATTCCATAGTTTTTTTTTCAGTATTTTACATTTAATGTATTATTGTGAGAGCAGCATGACAATACTGTATGCAATTTATGAACTTTTACGCTGTTCATTAAATAATGTTACATGTCTGCATAATATGTAAAAAAAAAAAAAAAAGGATATATATATATATAAGAAAATATGTAAATAATAATACATGAGGAAATTATGAATACTTACCACTGGCATGGTGTCATTGAGGACCTTGGGGTAAGATTCTGCAAGAATCTTCTTTTCTCTGTCCCAGCGAGCCCCATCCAGGAACAAACCGCGAATGTAGACACCTGCCAGGGAGGGGAAGTAACACCATAGGTTATATAAACATTCACCACCATGGACTTTAAACATGCTAGATTTCTCTCTCTCTCTCTCTCTCTCTCTCTCTCTCTCTCTCTCTCTCATGTACATTTTGTCTTAGTTTCTCTATTTTGTTGAGCCCATATCTATCCATCTACTCGACCTAACAAGCTATTTTAATAGGTATACCATAGATGCAACCTGCCGTGTGTTAACACTTTACACTGGTATTGGATGTTTAGTGGAATGGGAAATGTTTTCTTAGCACACACTGGGCCTGGTAATACCAATCTTGATTGGTGGTGAGACATGCTTATGGTCACAGATTATTAGAAGGTCACATATCTTGTACTGTAGTTGTGGATTGTGTCTTAAAGTACATCAGCCAGATGTAACACCTTAAGGAATTCGATCTGGAATGCTACAAACAACTGAGGTTGTTCTGAGAGAAAGGGGGCCTAACCATTATGGTTAATACTAATAATCATCTCTCTTTTTCTGTCTGTTTCTTTGTGGCTTACCATCTTCAGGCGCCTCAGTGAACTCTATGTCATCCATGACCTCGAAGTCAAAGGAGAGCAGGTCGATGGGCATGCCGTGTTTGCGAGCATAGTTCTGCTGAGCTCCGGTAAGGAAAGCTTGGGTGAAGAAGAAGCCCGACACCCAGAACACAGCTGGTGTGTCGGTGTCATACCAGTCCTACACAAAGAAAACACACAGTTAAAACTATGCATCATGATCACTGCTACCTTATTGTCAGAACCACAATTTTATTAACTCACTACAGAATCATCTTAAAATATACTTAGTTATAACAAATATCATACTTAAAGGATATTGTAAGTACAGTGCTGCCATCAGTGCTGAGTGTAATGTGCAGCTCTGGCACATACAGATAATTTGGGATATCCCAAGCTTACCTGTAAGAACTTGAGCCTCTCCAGGAAGTCATTGACGTATCCCCCGAGAGGTTTGAGGCTTGGATATGACTTTTTCATCCACATTCCTGGAACACGACCCTTCATGATGCTTGTCACTACTTCCTCTAATTCAGCTGACATCACCACCAGCCCCTGCAACACAGAAAAGAAAACGGGTAAAGATCTGGCACATACTGTATTGTCCTCTTTACAGTGTTGTGCATATTAGCAAAAAGTAGAATAAAAACTCTGGCATCTTTCCTATACCATACAGGGTTCCATGAGGTACCTCAAAGCTCATCTAAGGTTTTACTACGGTTCCACGCAGATTCTAAACTTTGGTTTAGGATTCACTAAGGTTCCTCATACCATTTAAAGCACATCTAAAATGCCCTTCAAAGTATGTCTAAGAGTTCTCAAATACTCTGACCTTGATGGCCTTCTGAATGTTGATACAAGAGTCACGGATTGTTCGCAGAAGCTTGTTGAAGCGACCCATCTCCTGCACCAGCACTGTGTTCATGCTCTGATTGTAACTGGTGGGAAACTTGCGCATGGCTGCTTCAATGTCAAAGTCTTTTGGTAGTTTGCTCAAAATGTCTGTAGCCACATCCTGGTTGTCAGAGGATGCACCACCACCTGTCATCCGAGACTGGAGGACAGAGATAAAGGAGAAAAGCTGGATTAGCAAGGTTCTAAAACAAACAATAATGAAAGCAAGTAGCAGAAATAAGCCCTTTTTCATTAGTTATTTTCCCACATCAGACTGAAGAAACAGTGTTCGTAAGTTGAAACATTAATGTTAATAACAAAGCTATTATTTACACTGTATTTCATGCACATACACACACCATGGTTTTACTCACATGAATATTATTTACAAATTTTGATTCGATAAAGTCCAAAATTGGGACTGGTAAAGATAGCATTGTAGCTGTCACATTGGACTTCACTGTTTATGAACTATACTGTGTATGAACTATACTTATGAAGCTCTGCATTAGATTTCATTCAGGATCAAGAGAAACTATTTTGTAAAATTGAGGTTTAAGCAATAACATTTCATTTAACCTGAGTGAGCAGGATGCTGTCAAACAGGAGCTGCGTCTCCACCTGGTCCTTGGTGATGTCAGCGTTGGCATTCATTCCAAAGATTTCTGGTGACGGGTACAGTGGGAGTGCTTTGGTGTACTCAATGTAGCTGATAAGCTGCAAAAGAAACAAGATACTTTGAAGAATTATGGTGCATTTACAGCCACCGATTTGCGCAATTCTATCTTTTCATCAAATCAGGTTCTGGTAATTCAAGGTTTCATTTCGACTGTGTGGCAGTTAAATTAAAAGACACACAATTCTGCAAAGGAGTTAGTGGAAAAATTAATTGAAATTGTTGCTATTAGTAAATTTAACATTACACAATAGCAGAAACCAAAAAAGAGATCTATGTGCGTGTGCGAGATATTACATCTCCTTCAGGCGGTGAGTAGTATATCCCGCTTGGGTCAAACTTGTACTCTGGGTCTTCAATGATCTTATCTATGTAGAAGATGGAGAGGATGGTGCGGAGGGTCCGGCGGTCCCAGTCATCCGTCACACGTCCTCCATAGTTACACTCTCCTGTCATGTACCGCAGAGCATCAAACGGCACATCCTAAAATTACAACAAACAGGAAATGCAAAACAATTAATAAAAGCAGCTTGTAGGCTGGAAGAGATAAAGCTCATTCCTGTATGTGGTGATGATTTGTAAACTGGAATCCCACGATGTATGTAATTAAAGAATGACTAAATTCCTCCTTAAGTGTATGTGTAGTTAATGTCAATATAAGTTCTAATGTTGATATACAAATAAATTATATTAAAACACAACTTACCGTTCCTCATATTATGTAATTGCATTCTAATGTAACCATGACAATAAGTATAAATACAGTTTTGTCGACAGTGTAAGTTATATTATTAGGGATTTGGAATTAATCAAATAATTGTAAGTAGACATCATGTATATGTAAGGGACCACTCCTAGAGGGCACTGTGTGCAAGTTTGAGTTCCCTTTCAGTCAATTCACTAGGTACAACACATATTGTATGGGATACGTCTCGTGTCCTGGCCGAAGCCACCTATATTCACACCTTAAAGGCAGTCAAACCTGTGGTGACTTAGGTGTAGCCCCGTCTATACCTATAAGCCCTCATCACCACAGTTGACTCTCAGTTCTTATACTCTTCACCTCGCTGTGAACACCTTTTCCGTAGAGTTCTTCTAGGTGCTGCTAGTCAACTCTACATTTGACATTATAAGACTGAGCTTAAAATCAGCTTAACTGTTCCTGTTGGTGTTAGCGACAACAGCCTTATTTGGTGAGTCGTCTACCCGCGGAGCACTGACTTTAGGTTCACTGTCAGTCAAAGCATTAGCGACATCTCAGTTTGGTTGGCTCTGTTTAGCCATGCTAACAGTGCTAGCTAGTATGAGCAAGAAGGCTAATGTGTCAAAGAAGAAGTCCGCAGTTCGCCCTTTTCCGCAGGAGGGCGGCTTCTCTGAGCGGCTAGCTGAGCCCGAGTCATGTGCGCGTTGTCGACAGCTCCGGCGTTCAACGCTGGAAAGGTGGGTCACGTTCATGGAGAGAATCCTGGGGAAAAATACAGTCGCTCAACAGGACCCCCTTCTTTCTAAATTAGCAGTTCTAGCTTCACCTGTGTCTGCTGAAGAGGAGTTTTCGTCAGAAGTTCTCGCTCTTAGCTGGGCAGACAAAATTGAGTATTTCGAGGGGTCGTAGGACCTTGAGCTCTCCTACAGCGCTGAGCAGCAGCCAGGCGCTGAGCAGCATGCTCTCGAGGACGATGACGTGCTCAACATCAGTCTAGAAATACACAGCTTGTCGGAGGACGCGCATGAAATGTTGCCGTCTGCTCAGAGCTCCGCTGCTACTGCATTAGCCGAGCGGCTGAGAAGCTGGAGGTGGGGTGGCCCTCCCCTCAGCCGGCTCAAAAACCGTCGAGGATTGCGTGATTTTTCTCTCCCTCCTGAACCAACAACGTTAAAAACTGCTTGCCCATGTTTCCCGATTTTATCGGTGAGTTAACGTCGTCATGGAGCAAACCGCTGTTTCAGACATATCAGGTGTTTAGCAGAGCTCGACTCACTGGTGCCTCAAGAGAGCCCGATGTGTGCGCTACTCAACGAGGTCAGGATCGTGACAGACTACATTTTGTGCATGTCTTGTTGTGCAGCTCTCTCCCTCGGGAGTAGGATGGCGAGCGCAGTGGTAGCACAGAGGTATTTATGGCTCACACTCTCTGACATTCCAGATAGAGACAGGACAAACCAGCCGAGCACATCTGTCAGAGCACAGAATAGTGGCGTTTCAGCGCTTCCTTGTTCAGTTTCAGTTGCAACACAAACTTTGTTTCCGAGTGTTTTTACAGTTATGGGGAATTATGGCATCTATGAACGCTGGGGTGCCTTGGGCTGCTGAACCTGCGTGCGTTTCAGTGCTGCCCGACACCTCAACAGGAGGCTGACAGTGACTCCATCAGGCATGTCAGCTCTTCTGCCCTGGAGCGAACCCAGGCTGTTACGCCAGGGCTCTCCGATAGGCAGGGTGTCGTTTCGCAAAGTGGTGTCAACAGATGCCTCTCTGAGCGGGTGGGGCGCTCTGTGCGACGGCTCCGTGGTGAGGGGGGCGTGGTCACAGGAACAAGGCAGGCTTTACAGCAATTATTATATTATATTATATTATATTATATTATATTATATTATAGCTGTTGGTGGTGTTTTCAGCCCTGAGACATTTTTGTCTGACTCTGACAGGCCATCATGTTCTGATCACGACAGACAACAGACAGTGGTGTCCAGTGTTCATCTTCTGTCACTCAGAACCACTCACATTCCAGGGCACCTGAATCTGGGGGCAGACCTTCTCTCCAGAGAAGTGGATCTTTTTGCATCCAAAGAGAATGCTCACTGCCCATTATTCTTCTCCATAACAGATCGCAGTGCTCCTCTGGGGATCGATGCACTGGCACACTCATGGCCCCAGCTCTACTGTATGCTTTTCCTTCATTAGAACTGATTCGGCCTGTCACAGAGAGGGTGTGCCAGCAGGGTTGTTCCTAATCCTGGTGCCCCTCGTTGGCCGGCGAAGTCGTGGTATCCATAGTCAGCCTGCTAGCAGCAGAGCCATGGAAACTTCCTCTCCTCAGGGACCTTCTGTCTCAGGCAGGGGGGGAGGTGGTTCACCCACACCCCGAACTGTGGACCTTGCATGCTTACCTGTTGAAAGGTCCAATCTGATAGCTAAAGGGCTTCCTCCGAATGTGATTGAGACAATTCAAAGTGCTCGGGCCTCGGCTACTAGAGGTTTATATGCTTACAAGTGGCGAGCTTTTGAGCAATGGTGTCAAGAACGTAATGTTCTTCCATATCAGTGCTCCATGGTGGAGGTTTTGACTTTTCTACAAGAACTTTTAGAAAAAGACCTTTCCTTCTCTACTATTAAAGTATACCTGGCGGCTAGATCAGCCTGTCAAGTTGGTTTTGATGGAGTGTCACTGGGGGCTCATCTGCTGGCAGTACGATTTTTAAGAGGAGTACAACGTCTGTGACCCACTGTGAGGTCCAGAGCCTGAGTGCTCCCGAGAAGAGCCCTGTGTTATGTTTTGTTTGTTTTTTGCTTAAAATGAAAGAATTTCTGTTTAAACAACAGCTCTTCTGAGACGTGTCAAATTTAAGAAAAAATCTTCAAGGTGAAATTCTAAGGTATAAATAAAAAAAGGAACACAATTCTTCCAAATGAGCCTCCTTAGGCTGGTGTTTTGGTGATGGTAGTAAATAGTCCTGTTAAACACATCAATCTAAAGTCTCACATTCGATTGTTCGATTGGGCAGTGTTTCACAGCTTCATGTTTCCTACATTTCATTCAATTAGGGAAAAGCAACAAATGATATGAGCATCTAATTTTCACACAAAAGACTCTTTCGGTTATTTGTGACGTGCTAGGTGTCAGTTGGCAATTTTAGGACACTGTAGAAGTGAATGGACTGTGCAGAGCAGCAGCAGTGTATGCACTGTGTACGTGTGTGTCCGTGTGAGTGTATTTATTCTTACTTCATATTGGTCCAGGAACATATGCAGTTGCTGAACTGAGACACGCAGGTCAGTTTCATTGAACTCATAGGGGATGTTCCAGCCCAGGGGTCCGAACTTCCTTCGCTCTTGGATAAGAGCATGAAAGAAACACAGGCCATACAGGAGCTTTTTGAACACCGCCTAAAACACATACATACATACAAAAAATAATTAAAATGTGTACAAAACCTGTGACCACACAATTAACAATAACACACTGTAATGCATAACACAGTGAAGAAAACATTTTGTTATAAAGATATTACACCATAGACCAACTCCTGACTTACCGGCTTGGAATTGCTGTCGAAGAACTCTGGATCAGAGATGGGGTCCATATTAAGGGAGCCGACGATGTTGGAACGCAAGCCCTTGGGGGCCTCATTTGTCATCTTGATACCATTCTGAAGGACGGCCACGGGGAAGTTAGGTGAGGGGTAACTCGTGAGCCACAGACGGAAGTCTGGATGTGTGTTGTCTGGGTTGAGTTCCTTCAGGAAAATAAGGCAAAAACAATTTCTCTCTTAGTATTGCAAAAGGGTCTATAATGTATTGATCATATTCATTAACTAAAAAGAAGTAAGAATGTTTAAAATTAACTAATTCAAAAGCTGTCACATGACTAGACTATTATCATCTGACACATTTCTTCAAACACTACATCCAGGCCCTGTTTTGAAGTTCCATCCAAGTAACAAATCCACCATGTTATCCAGTAGTACCTCACAAACTCGTTCCAGCGTTGTCATCCAGGAAGTGGCCAGGTGGCAGTTTTGCAATACCACCCAGGTCCCTTCCTTCATTCCTGCATCAATCATATTCATGGCAATGGGACCCTGGCCTTGTCCTAGTGACAAAGAGGTCAGCTTGTTGCCTGTGAAGCCCTTTGAACAACACAAAAGGCACAGCATTTAGCATAACAATGCTGTAGCACTGCTGAGACACTAATGAGAAATGAATGTGCTTTAAAGACAATCATTTTGGAGTATATTACTTTGGTGCAACACTTTCTTTGACGAATATTGAAAGAAGGTTTAATGTTTAACCTGTTCATCTCCAAACTTCAGCAGAGCTGCCATGGGGTCGGAGCCTGGTGAGAGGATGAAGATGAGGGGAGCGCAGCTGTGACTGTCTGAAAAAGCGTACCCCAGGTTAAAGGGAGGCACCTCAATAAATTGCTGTCCCAGGTTGCTGGACACAAACTCCTGCACCATAGGAATGATCTGCAGGGAAAAAAGGGAAACATATATACCGTTCAAGAGGTTTTAGCACTCGAAACGTAAGTGTTGACAGAGCTTTGTGCCTGATTGTTTTACCTTGTCTGGTCTCAGACAGCGTATTACCAACATTCTCTTAAATTGTACTAGTTTCTCTTGCCACTCTCCAGGGAAATGTGTGTGATGAGGATCCTGTTTAACAAACACACTTGTACTGTACATATAGTTCTCACTTAAACCATAATAAACACAATAAAATAAACTAAGAGATGAACTCATCAACTCATCTTTACCATATTTTCTTTACCATATTTTTCATCTACTTCTACACAACTATGGGGTGGGGTAAATTATCAAACAAACCTTGCTGTCGTACACTTTTTTCCATCCATCACTGAAGCTTCCCAGGTCCTTACGCAGGCCTTTGAAAGAATCCAGCTCATCCAGGCGACAGATCTCATCCCAGGATTTCTTTGCCATCCACTTGCAGGGTTTGACGTGAGGGTTATCCAGACCCACGCCACCCGTCAGCAGAAAGCGCCACTCGTTCTCATCAATCTACAAAATTAACCCAACATAGTGTAACAAAAAGTTAGATTATTACTGGTCAAGATTATTTGAAATGTTTATCCTAATGCTGAACATACAAATGCTGCACATACATAATAAATCCCTGCTACAATATTTCTTGCTCTGGCCACCGTTTATAGACCTCTGGGGCCCTATGTTGACTTCCTTAGAGAGTTTGGACATCTACTGTCAGATCTACTGATTAACTGTGAGAAAGTGTTGATAGTAAGAGACTTTAACATTCATGTTCCAATTCTAATTAGATTACTAAAAGTAGTAATCCATACTGTAGAGCTGAAGAGCCACTTCTAAACATTATTAATTCCTTATTATATTTTAGGTCACATCTCTAAATCTTTCAAGTTGGCAGTCATTAAGCCTCTTCCTTAAAAAACTAAATGAAAATCAATCATAGACTGATTTCAAAACTTTTGTTTATATCAAAAAGATTAGGAAAGTTGGAGTTAGGTGAAATATTCGCCTTCTTGGAGGAAAACAATATCTTTGAAGAATTTCAATCAGGCCCCATCATAATACAAAAACTGTGCTAATTAAAATCGCAAATGACTTGCTTTTAGCTTCGAACCAAGGTTTCATCTCAATACTTAATCTTAGTGCTGACAATATAAATCCTAATATTCTCATAGATTGTTTACAAAATCACATCATTCAGGGACAGGCATTAAAATGGAATAATACCAGTGAAATATATATGCTTCCCTTGGGTAACATCATTAGTAAACATGGGATTAGTTTCCATTGCTATGCTGATGATACCCAGTTATACATCTTATCAAAACCAGATAAAAAATCCAAATCTTGAGTAACTAAGTGTGTCAAAGATATAAAGGTTTGGATAACTGATAATTTTCTCGTACTAAATTCAGATAAGACAGATATTACGTATTGGTCCAAAAACAGTACACAAAAGCTCTCACAATTCAGCTTGTATTTACAAGGATGTACTATTACTACTAGCTCGACAGGGAAAGACCTGGACATAATATTAGACAGCAACTTGTCCCTTGAAAATCATATTTCCAATATTACAAAAACAGCCTTCTTCCATCTTAGGAATATTGCCATGCTTAGGAACATTTTATCCATATCTGGTAAAGAAAAGCTAGTTCATTGATTCATAACCTCCAGACTGGACTATTGTATTGCATTATTTGGTGGATGTCCTGCATCCTCAATAAACCCGCTACAGTTAGTCCAAAATGCAGCGGTGAGATTTTTCACCAGTTCAAGAAAATATGATCATATAACCCCAATATTATCATCCCTGGCGGCACAGTGGTGTAGTGGTTAGCACTGTTGCCTTGCACCTCCAGGTTCCATGTTCGATTCCCGTCTCTGAGTGCATGGAGTTTGCATGTTCTCCCCATGCTTGTTGGGTTTCCTCCAGGTACTCCAGTTTCCTCCCACAGTCCAAAGACTTAGTCTTGGACTAGACAGATTAGACTAATTGTCATTCCCAAATTGCCTGTAGTGAGGGTATGACTGTGTGTGTGTGTGTGTGTGTGTGTGTGTGTGTGCCCTGCAAAGGATTGGCACCCTGTCCAGGGTGTATCCCGCCTTGTGCCCTAAGGAATACCGGGGATAGGCTCCAGGTCCCCCGCAACCCTGAATACAGGATAAAGGTGAGTGAGTGAGATTATGCATGGGCTACCTGTTAAATTGAGAATAGCTCCCACCTCTCCTGACATGGTACGATCCACCACGCTCCTTAAGATCAAAACTCTGGATTTCTGGTAGTTCCCAGAATATCAAAATCCACTAAAGGGGGGTAGAGTGTTTTCATATTTCACAGTCTCCCAGTTTAAAAGTAGACTCCCTTTAGCCTGGCATACATACAATTCATCCCATAACCTCATATTCCAGTACATCTAAATGCACACTCTCATCTCACATTATAATTTCTACACATTTCCATAATTTTCCTTTTCATTTTGTAAAGCTGCTTGGAGACAATGACCATTGTTAATGGTCAATAAAATTGAATAAAATTTACGATTATATTACGTATGCCAACTGATCTTAATGTAATTAACACATGTAGAAAAGCTTACAAGTACTTACAAGTCCTTGATGTTTAAGCAGGTTGACACTGAGGCAGAAGGAGAAGAGCAGCTTGTCTTTCTCGAAGAGTGATCGGCACACATTGACGTAAAGCGAGTAGGTGAAATGGTCTTTTAAGATCTGCAATCTGGACAACCAGGCACACATTTTTTTAATCTTTGTGCAATGTTTTTAAAAATATGTTATTGTTACTGTTATTCAAACATAATGCTTGACTATTTAAAAAAACTATTTACAAATTGTTTACCATATTATCTTATTGTAATATACAGTAAACTCAACATCCTGTTTAGTTAAACCACTCTAAAGTTCGTAAAAGGCTCTTAAAATGCAGCAAACCTACACTGTGATACCAGTTAATTGTGCACATATTGTGTGTTAAGCAAGGGGAATTTATGTATCTTAGTGGTGATAAACACAGGGCAGACATGCACAGCCCAGCCAAAATAAATAAACAAATAAACAAATAAAAAAACAAAAAGGTTGCATGCTCTAATATTTCACTGACCTGCTTTTTGCTTTAATTACAGCAAGTTTTGCTAAGCTTATGCAATGTCACTACATTTCTGAGTCCCAGAGCTACATTCTTTTTTTTAAGGTCTTGCATTGATGATAGGAGAGTTGGACTGCTGCATTAAGCCTTCTCCAGCAAATTCCAATAAAATGTGAAAATTCTCATGCCAACAGGAAACATTTATTTAAAGACCTGGTCATTCAGGGTCAATCTTGACTCATCAGACCACATGACCCTTTTCTAATGATCCACAATCCATTCTTTATTCTTTATCTTAGCAAAGTGTATCCTTTTTTATGAGCCTCATTGATAAGTGTTTAAGACTACACAGCTGTGTAGTCCCAATCCCTTGAGTTATCTTCTAATTTTGCAATTAGAATTTGCAATTCCAATGCTATTACTTTCATTATTAAATCTAGCTCTGAGTTATACTGTTTTTTCTTTCTTTCTTTTTATTTGATATCACTGATCTCCCATCACACTCATTCAAGGTGTTTTCTGATCACATTTCTTCTTCGAAGATGATGAATCACCACTATCCTTAGTTGTTTTCTTTACTTGATGCAGGGCAATATTTTGAGCCTTCAGAAACAGAGTAGCATGTTTGCCACAACCACTGCATATGTCTTTTGGTTGTTTAGGTAATGAGAAGCTACTCATTGCATCTATTAGGTTTAAATGACTTGCCCTAACTGGCAGATAGTGTGGGTTGCCACCTGAAGCATATTAATCACTGCAACAATTATCGAATGGAAGGCTTTTTACCAATTGCTTAGATAAATCCTTTTTTTTTTGGCTGCTATGAATTGAGGCAAACATTTTTACATTTTCAGATCTGGCTAGAAAGCAGGTTTAAATTATATATTTGACACATGAGGATCAACAGATGAACCTCCTACAGAATGACAAAAGACAAAATGTTTACAAAATACAGAATTTTTGCTAAACAAAACAACGATGTAGGTTCACACCTCTGCTGTAAAAAATTGCTCTTGTCCGAGTTGTCGATGGATGAGTTAAAGAGATTGATGAACCAGCCGAGTGAGTACTGGTACATGGGTTCAATGTTTGCAAGATCAGCAATGGAGAAGAACAAGATGCCAGAATGGACTGAGATGGGTGTGTAGCCTAAACGTGTTTCATCAATCTTCTTTTCTGTCACCTCAGCCACAGCTTGCTTCTCTGAGATTTCATTAGCCAGCACTTTGGAGGAGGAGAGAATGTCTATAGCTGCCTCGTCCTCCAGGATGTTTCCTTCAGACGACGAGAGTACTTTCAAGATCTTGTCTTCGAGCTCCTGAAGCATTCTGTAAGATGAGGAAGGAATTATTAGTTATGTAGAGTGGGCATGACACTTAGATACAATCACAAACATCTAACGTTAACTTAATGTTTATTATTATTATTAGTAGTAGTAGTAGTAGTCAGGGTAAAATAAAATTGGGGTTATTTAACGCTCTCCAATGTAAATGGAAGTTGCTCTTATCACCCTGGGGTTCTTTTTTTCCAATAGCATTGTCCACAATTGTTATGGTTTAGAATTTTTTTTTTGCTACTATTGTCCCTTTACAAAGAACAAAAGAACATTCCTTAGATGTTTCCTAAGATTTTGGGTGTAATTTGTTCCTTCTTTGAGAAACTCTTTGACAAACCTTTTTCTCTGTAAGGCATCTTTTTTGCCTCATGAAGCTGTTTGTTAGAAAAAGTATAATTATAAGGAGCTTCAAGAGATAAACACAATCTTCAAAGCAAATTCTACAACTTGCTCTTCAAGATATAACAAGACCTCCTTTGGTCATACCTCTGGTTTTCAGCTCCCTGCAGGATGAGGGCTTGTTTCTCCTCCTCTAGATCTGGCCTCTCTCGAGCCACTACTATACCTAGCAGCTGGTCTTGAATTCCCTCAGGCGTGATCATGAAGTTCAGAAGTGTCACCTATCCAAAGTGAATTTGTATAATTCATTGACACAGGACAATTCCTTATCAGTTTGCATATGTCCAATTATGTTTTATGTTTGGTGTCTTTTAATGCTTGTGTATATGTGTGTGTTTAAACTCCACCTTGACTGAAGTCTCAGGCAGATAGTGAGGGTTGCGTAGTTTGGTTGTGATGTAGAAGCGGAACTCTGGTGAGTATTCTATGGTGGAGTCTCCCAGCCGGATACACACACTCCCACCCTGCTTAAACGTCTGCTTCAGCAGCAAAGGCTCAAGAATGGGGTCCAGCTCCTCTCCTACATTTTCTAGCAGCACTGGAAAACAATTATTATTACTATTATTATTTATTTTTTATTAGATTTTTCTTGGATTTTTCCCTGATTTTCTTCCTAATTTAGTCGTTTCCAATTCCTCCCCGTCACTCGAGCTCCACATTAAGGCTACTACAACAACTAAGTTGAGAGGGTCACAGACTATCAGATGTTTTTTCTCTCAACCACGGGACGTCACAGACCGCATCTTTTCGATCTGCTTGCTCATGCACCGTTGGGGGCAACGTAACATTAATGTGAATTGTTTCTTTTTTTATGATTTATGGGTTAAGTATATCTGTGTTTGTGTTTTGAGTTTTCTTTTGTTAATTGAGCTTCCACCTTGTTTGCGTGAGAAGTGTGTTGTGGAGTCTTTTAGAGTGACTGGAGTTACCAGGGTGTCGGTGCTAAAACAGAAATATATAATATACTTTTGTTTTTACAGTTGCTGAGTGCCTATTTGAATATAACTCAGATATTTGTAAATAAGACATTTCATTAGCTATTCAATATCAAATTTCATCGAGACCCCTGACGTAAATATTATGGATAATTTATTTTGTTTGTCCCTACTGCGTAAGGCCTAATATCCACTATTTGCCATGTACACTCGCACCGCGACCGGCACTAGGACCCGGAAGTAATACGGTCACGTTTCAAGAAGCATAAAAGGAAACAAGATGGCGCTTCACATCGCTCAGTCATTGAGTTCGCGCATGCCTTGTCCGACGCTTCGCCGACTGTTCAGTGAGTACTCACCAATTCGGGTTGCTTCTTTGAGTGTGTGTTGCTAGAACGCGGGTTTCTTTGCGTAAATCCTAGCTCTTCATGTAAGAGAGTTCTTAGACTAAACGCTATTCGGGCAGGCTGCAGCTGAGTGGGCCACGGCGGTTCTCAGATCAGATTCAGACACGGCCTACTCATATGGAGAGTTCACCCGTCAACTGAAATTAACATTTGAACATCCTGCTGCTGAGGTGGAGCCTGACATGAAATTGTATCATCTATGGCAGGGAGGGTCGTCCGTGAGCCGATACACTGCGGATTTCTGTACTCTCGCCGTGCAGACCACCTGGAAAGACGCCGCCCTGCGGCCTACTACAAGGGACTGGCTTCATGCATTATAGACGAACTCACCGGACGAGAGCTTCCGACCACGCTGGAGGGACTAATCCAACTCGCCCTCCGGATTGACCAGCCCCCCAGACCCTTCTGCCCGGTCAGAAGTGCCGCGTTCATCGATTCTGGTGCTACAGGTTAATTCATTGACTCTTCTTATGCCAAAGAACTGGGGATGAAAGTCGAGGCGTTATCCCAGCCGGTTAGAGATGGACCTCTGTAGATGGTCGGCCCCTCTCCTCCAGTCCAATCACCTCCCAGACCCAACCTATCACCGTCACAATCGACAAACATCAGAAACAGATCCGATTTTACCTCACCTCCATCTCCTCGCCCCCATCATCCTTGGACACCCTTGGCTCGTTCAGCACAACCCGCTCATCTCATGGACACAGAATCGGATCCTTCAATGGGGGCCGACTTGTACCAAACTTTGCCTACGGGCTCCGGCTGGGACGTGTTCTAGGGAGTCCGAGGCCACCGACGTCGACACCAACACCATCTCGGCCACCTATAGGGACCTGGCTGAAGTGTTCTGTAATCGCCCTTACGACCTGGCGATTGACCTTCAGCCGGGTTCCATCCCTCTCCGCGGACATCTCTACTTACTTTCCACCACTGAGATGCAGGCGATGGAGGAATATGTCTCCAACGCCCTCCGCCAAGGTACCATCCGGCCCTCCTCTTCGCCTGCCACCACGGGGTTCTTCTTTGTGAAGAAGGGGGATGGTGATTTACACCCCTGTGTCGACTATCAGGGTCTTAACAACATCAGTGTCAAGAATCGTCACCCACTGCCTCTTACCAACTCTGCCCTGGACGCCCTATCTGGTGCCACCATTTTCACAAAGTTGGACCTCCGGAGCGCCTACAACTTGGTGCGCATCAGAGAGGGTGATGAGTGGAAGACAGCGTTCATCACCCCTACTGGACATTATGAGAGCCTGGTCATTCCATTTGTATTTTGCAACGCACCGGCAGTTTTTCAACAATTTATTAACGACGTCCTGAGAGACATGCTAGGTCGATGGGTCTTCGTCTACATGGATGATATTCTCATCTACTCCCGCTCTGTCAACGAACACATCCAGCATGTCAGAGCAGTACTTAAGAGATTGCTCATGAATCAACTGTACTGTAGGTTGGAGAAGTGCGCTTTTCACAAGTGCTCCACCACGTTCCTGGCTTTGTCATCTCGCCCCAGGGTGTGGCCATGGACCCGCAGAAGCTAGAAGTTATACGTCATTGGCCCCTACCCAAGACACTTAAGTAACTTCAAAGGTTTCTCGGGTTTGCAAATTTCTATCGTCGCTTTATCTGGGACTACAGTACAGTTGCAGCTCCTTTAACCGCCCTTTCCCGACCATCTTCTCATCACTTTCACCTCAACTCTGCTGCCATCTCCGCATTTCATGAACTCTGCCACTGATTCACCACTGCTCCGATTCTCCTTCATCCCGATGCCACCAAACCACTCTCCCAGCGGGGTCCAGATCAGAAGCTACACCCTTGTAGCTTCTTCTCCAAAAAGTAGGGGACCGCGAGCTGCTTTACCATAAAGTGGGCTTTGAAGGAATGGCGACACTGGTTCCAGGGCACCGGAGAGCCATTCATCGTCTGGACCGATCACCAAAATCTCATCACTATCTGAGTTTAAAACAACTTAATCCAAGACAGGTGCGGTGGCCACTGTTCTTTGAACAGTATAATTTCCATCTGTTTTACCGGCCTGGGTCGAAGAACACCAAGGCCGACGCCCTCTCCCGATAAAATGAGGAAGACGCCTCCGGGCGGACCCCGCACCTGTTCTCCCACCATCCAATATCAACGCACCACTCTATTGGGATTTGGAGACGATGGTCCGCCAGGCACAGGCCACGGAGACCGAACCGGCAGGTGTGCCGCCTGAACGACTCTATGTACCCCACGCCCTAAGGACCAAGGTCACCCGGGCATGGGGTGCCCCAAAAAATTCATACAACGCGCCTTTTGGTGGTCCACAATGACCAAGGACATCAAAGAGTTCATCCAGGCGTGCCCAGTTCGTCCAGTGCCTCACCGTTCTGAGCATCGTAGATCGGTTCTCCAAAACCGTGCATCTGGTGGCCCTCTCCGGACTCCCGTCAGCATAAAGGACAGCCGAGCTGATTTTGGAACACATAGTCCGCCTGCATGGGTTACCCAAGGAAATCGTCTTGGTCAGGGAGCAACAGTTCAAGGTTCTGGAAGGCCTTCTCCCGTCTGATCAATTCCACCTGCAGTCTGTCTCTGGATACCATCCTCAGACTGAATGGACCAACTGTCAGACGGAACGGACCAACCAACAACTGGAGCGCTACCTGAGATGCTTCGTCGCCGATCACCAGCGCTCCTGGGCCCGCTATCTCATTTGGGCAGAAATTTCACATAATCTCCACATAGTCTCCACCACCAACCTAAGCTCATTTGAGATATGCCATGGTTTCCAGCCTCCGATGTTCGAACACCAAGAACCGGAGGTCGATGTACCGTCGGCCCAACAGTTGGTCCGAAGGTGTCGACGGCTGTGGAGTCAAGCCAACACCGCCATTCATCATGCCATCCACCGCTACACCACACATCATTGCCGTCGACATCCCCCGGGACGATTGTACAATGTAGGTGACAAGGTATGGCTGTCTACTAGAAACCTGCACCTCCATACTGAATCTAAGAAACTATCACCCAGGTTCAGACAGTGAAGGCTTCGCCCCGTCTATGAGCTGAGGTGGTGGGTGGGGGAGGGGACAGAGCGAGAGGGCATGGCTCTAATCTGCAGATCTGGGAGACGTAGAATGTGGGGTGAACTCAGCGCATGGAGAGAGGGAGAGCCAGTCTGACGGAGGAGGTGTTAATGATGCGTGAGATTGAATAGGAACCTATGAATGGCGAGAGTTTCCTGGAGGTGGTCTTGAGTGGCAGATTGCGAGTGGAGAGCATGACCCTTTGACCAATGTGATACTTTGGGACTGCACAGCGGTACTGGTTGGCCTTAAGTTGGAAAGTGCTCATGGTGCATATAAGCTGAACACGGGCCCGTAGCCATGTGTTTCTACAAGGGCGGACAAAAGCTTGAGCTGAAGGGACGACAGTTTCCTCCTCCTGGGTGGGAAATAGCGGTGGCTGGTAGCCTAAACAGCATTGAAATGAAAACATTCAAGTGGCAGAGGTGAGGAGTGAGATATGTGCGTTCTCCACCCGGGGGAGGAAATGGTTCCACAAAGCTGCATCTCCGAGTGGTCATGCATCTGAGGGTCTTTTCAAGCTCCTGATTTGGTCATTCGGTCTGGCTGTTGCTCTCAGGGTGGAACCCGAACGAGAGGCTAGGTGTTGCGGCGATGAGGCTACAGAAAGCCTTCCAGAATTGCGGACCCCCGTCGGAGACTATGTCTACAGGGAGGCCATGGAGACAAAATACATGGTTGACCGTGAGCTTGGCGGTTTATTTGGTGGAAGTGAGTTTGGGTAGAGGAACAAAATGAATGGCTTCGGAGAAACTATCAACTATGGTGAGTATACACATGTTGTTAGAGGAGGGTAGCACAGTGACAAAGTCGAGAGCGGTATGTGGCCAAGTGGTATGGGGAGAGGCTTGAGTAGATCCTCGGGCAGATGGTTGGGTGTCTTGTTTCTGGTGCATATGTCCCAAGCGGCTACAAAGTTCTTTATGTCTTCTGTGATGGATAGCCACCAGAATCATTGCTGTAGTAGGGCGAGAGTGCGGGTAGCCCCTGGATGGCATGCTAACTTTGAGTTGTGGACCAACTCTAATACTGAAGGAAGGACTGAAGCTGGGACGAAGAGCTTTTTTCTTTTTTTTTTAAGTGGAAGGATGTCACCTCACCCACTCACGCACAGTGGCTCAGGGACATTATGTACTGTTTATGTGCTCACTACATGTTTGCTTTATGTTTTTGTTTGAAATTTTACAAAAATATTGTTGATTAAAAATTACCTGGCTTGCCAAACTGAATGCAGTTCTCCAGTGTTCTCACATAGTCACTGTCACTCAGCTTGATAACGTGCAGGTTGTTGTCCCTCTCCATGTTCTTTACCCACTTGTTTGCTTGGCCCTGTGGGTCGATCATCAGAGGCCATCGTCTTGCATTCCTGCAGAGGACAAACAAATTGGGGACATTTCATGATCTGGTAAAAATCTTAATCTTTTGCTTAGTGAAAAAGATTGTGGGGGTGGATCAGTCATGGTTTGGGCTGCAATATCATGCCATTCCCTAGGCTCAATACTTGTGCTAGATGGGCGACCGTGCACCCAATGGTTCAAACATTGTATTCTGAACATTGTATCAAACATTGTAGCCGTGTATCAGGATAATAATGTACCAATACACACAGCAAGACTGATGACAGAGTGGTTTGATGAACATGAAAGTGAAGTTGAACATCTCCCATGGCCTGCACAGTCACCAGATCTAAATATTATTGAGCCACTTTGGGGTGTTTTAGAGGAGTGAGTCAGGAAACGTTTTGAATCATATAGTGACTTGGCCACTATTCTGCAAGAAGAAGGGCTCAAAATCCCTCTGGCCACCATGCAGGACTTGTATCTGTCAATCCCAAGAGGAATTGATCCTATATTGGCCACAAAAGGAGGCCCTACACCATACTAATAAATTATTGAGGTCTAAAACCAGGCGTTTTAGTTTCATTGTCCAATCCCTTTATCAATATTGTATATATTGTTATATTTTTGTGAAATTATCTTTTTTGTTTATTCTCACATTTTCTTTACTGCTGCTGATCTCTGAGAGCTACCAAAAAATGTCACTGTATTAATATAATGACAATTAAATTTATGTAGTTTCAGCTCTTTAGGTGTCATACCAGAAGTCAATATCAAGTCCTAAGAGTCCTAAGAGAAGTACATACGAGATGATGATGGCGCTGTCAATGGAGAAACTATCCGATGGAAGACCAGCAATGTTCCAGCTTCTGATTTTCACAGGATCTCCCAAAGAACGCTTCATGGACACAATCTTAGAGCATGGGATCCCTCTGGCCTTACACAGCCCGATCCATTCTTCTGTAGCACTCTAAAAGGCACATTCAAATAAATAATTTATTAAAAAAAAAAAAAAAACTTTAAAGTGTTTATATAAAATGTGAAACCTTGAACAGCATTATTAATTCCATTATTTACAACAAAAAAAAAAGTTAGTGTACCCTCCTGTACTCTCTTAATCACTACTCTGAAGTTTACAACATCATCCTGTACCACATTTCGATGCATTTTTCATGGGATGTGTGGCCCATCAAATAAGAAATGCAATAAAGAAACTTGCCGAGTTGTCAGAATGGGTGCAGATGGGTTGGACCCAAAAGCAGGAATCAGAGGGTGATTTATAAACTTTTTTATAAATATTGGGATAGTATACAAGTGACAGAAAAGATGTGAGAACAAGGGGAATGCAATAACTGCTGTTACGTGTTTGTTGACAGATCACACAACAGGGATTTGGGGAGTAGACTGCAATACTTAACTAGAGAAGGAGGTGAGCACCTCAGTAAGACAGGGAGACCCGTACACAAGGAGTTTCCTGAAAGTCACGTGATGATGACAAAAAAGCCCCTGCCTTTGCCAGAGCACCATCAAGAAAGAGAAGGACTTCCCATATTTGGGAAACATTTTAAAGTCATTTCTCACGATTAGGTAGTTTCTTTAATAAATTGCTAGAAATTATTCAGGGTTGTTTTCTCTATTTTAAGAGAATGGGTGGGTATTTTGTTATTCACTTATTTTTTATTTCATGGTTCAGAGATGGTAGTTATTGGCACAAAACGTCTCGGGTTACTTAGTTGTAACACTGTTCCCTGATAAAGCGGGAACGAGATGCTGCGTGAAAACGCTATGGGAACATCTCTTTGTTCTCTGGTTGTGAAGCCTGTGTGTATCAAAAACACCGAATACTTCGGCTTATAACCTCAGTCAGGTGACGTCACACGATAAGGTGCACCTGCAGGTTATAAATAGGAGTGAACCAGAAACATCCTCAGGTCAATTTTGTCTGAAGGACGTCCAGGCACGCCAGCAGTGCGGCATCTCGTTCCCGCTTTATCAGGGAACAGGGTTACAGCTAAGTAATCCGAAACATTCCCTTTCAAAAGCTACACTCGATGCTGCGTGAAAACACTATGGGAACGAGAATACCATGGTTGCGGCCCCCATGGAAAAGCTGCTCTGACTTACGCCACTGGCTAGTGCGGTGGATGTAAATCTGAAGAGCACGTACTGGACACAGTAAATGAAGTCTTTCCTGCTCCGGAAATCCTCCAATTTCGGCTTGTCATGTTCTGACCGATGGGGTTTCTGTGGGAAAGCACCCTTTAGTTACCCACTTTATTTGTGGAGCTAAACGGTTGAGGCTGCCCACTAGAGAGATGGTCGCTTCGTGGTACTTAGCTATTGTGCTCGAAGACCTGGCTGACACCCCTTTCAGCATGACAAGCCGAAATAGCGGCTATGTACGTTCTGAGAGCACTAGGGCATAAGCCAGAGGACAACTTTTCTTGCAGAAACTCCAGCACTGAAACAATCTGGCAGTGGACTGGGTCTACATGTCTTGTCATGCACCAACTTTCAAATACACTCCATTTGAGGGCATAAGTTCTTCTAGTGGAGGGAGCCCTGGGTGGAAGACCAGCATGTCTTAGTTGGTCCCCTTCAGGGGCTAGACGTGAAGGTTCCAGAACTCGGACCAGGGATGAAATATTGTCCCCTGTGCCTGAGACAGAAGATCCCTCCTCACTAGAATCACCCAGGGTGAGCTGTCGAGGAGAGATATTAGATCTGAGAACCTCACTCTGGTCAGCCATAGGGGCGCTATCAATAAGAGGCGCAAACCCTGTTGACGGACCCTCGCCAGGACTCCTGGGAGCAGAACTATCGGAGGAAACGCATAAAGGTGTAATCTGGGCCATGTGTGGCCCATCTCGTCCAGACCCAGGGGAGCTGCCTTGCTGTGGATGAAGCTCTCATTTACAGTAGTTGATGATGAGGGATTTAGAAAGTTAATCTATGTTTTGGATTCAGCCAACAATTTCTCAAAAAGATAAGTATTACATTCCTGAAAATACATATTATTATGCGGCCAATTGTGTCATTCTCTAGATTCTAAAGGCTAGAGGTATAAAAAAGCAAAGAAGAAGTCAAAAGCCTTTTCTTCCTTCAGCACAGACCCTGTTCCACTCATTTTAAAACAATATGTTAAAATATATGGAAAAGCAACATAATGAATGGCTCCTTTTCATCTGAGGAACTCTTAGAGGAAAAATTGGTATCAGGCTTATCCCATTAATGTAAAAGCTTTAAACTTTCATAAAAGTGCTTTAAAGTTTACAGATACTGGATTACTAGATTACTAACTAAATACCATCAGCCATCAGTCAAACACAGTTGTAAAGGATTTTTTTTTGGATGGGTTGGGGGGTATTACGAAAGTTTTACGAAAGTACTTACATAACAAATTCCTCTTGAGTTTTGTTGCTTGATGGATATATGCCTACACAGTGTGTGTGTGTGTGTGTGTGTGTGTGTGTGTTTTTTTTGTGTGCGCGTGCCTGTACCTGTCTATAACTTAATGTAAACGGCCCGAGGTAGGCTACTATAGCAGCTGAGATGAGAATATCTCCAGTTAGATTGATGTAGAGTTCTCCCAGGTTCAATGCAGTCTCAGTCCAACGTGTCTTCTCTCCTCCTAAACCGCCAATCAGCTGTTCTGCTCTCTCCAGCTTCTTGCTACACAGGTCCACCTATCACATCGCATCACATTATTTGAGCCAAACCTTTTATAATATAGTAATATCTTATCCTTCAACAAAAGCATCAAACACCTAACTGGGTGTTTTTTTATAAAGAGGCTCTTGATGAAAAATACAAAAATGAAATGTTTTTGTAGCATTTGGGCAAGAGATAGACATTGCATGTGATGTTCAATATTCTTGGAGGAGCATGGCACAAAAAATTCAGAATCACTTACAGTAACTGTACTGCCAATAAACAAAGCAGATTTTGTATTGTTTAAAAATATAGGTCATGTATAGTTCATAATGCAATTTTAAATTACTATTATACATTACAGTGGAACCTTGGATCACGAGCATAATTCATTCCGGAAGTGGGCTCATGTTCCAAAACACTCATCAAAGCAAATCATCATTTCCCATAAGAAATAATGAAAACTCAAATTATTCGTTTCCCCCAAAAATAAATACATAAAAATAATTAAAACAATCTATAAAATGAAAATAAAACAAATTAATCTGCACTTTACCTTTAAAAAAAAAAAGTACAAATAAATCCCGACAGCTAAGTGTTTCTGTTGGTGAGCGCAGGCGCCGTGTGTGTGTGTGTGTGGAACTAGCCCCTTCCCTCGCCTCGTTTTAAACAGTAACACTCCTCCTCCCTCTCCCCACCTCGCTTTTTAAGTTTCACAACACAAACACACACACACAACAGAAACACCGTTTTAACAGGAAAAAAAGACATCTCTCTGAGACTGGCATGAGCGCATACTAACGGAATCACTTTTTAATTTTCACAACAAACGGACACACACATAAATACAACGGAAACACCGTTTTAACAGAGAAAAAAGAAATCTCTCTGAGACTTGTGTGAGCGCATACTAAGGGAATCACTTTTTAAGTTTCACAACAAACACACACACAACGGAAACACCATTTTAACAGGAAAAAAAGAAATCTCTCTTAACCTTTCGTGAGCGCATACTAAGGGAATCACTGCGGTAAAGTAACAAAAACAAAACAAATGAACCAGCACCTTACCTTTGAAAAGAATCGCGACAGAGCAGAGTTTGTGTGTTTGTGAAGCCGGGAGGGGGTGAAAAGGCGAGAGAGCGTCTGTGCGTGTGTCAGGGTATGTGTGTGTCAGGGTGTGTGTGTGTGTGTGTGTGAGAGAGACTAAACGAAAGAGGAAGATGTTGGGCGGGCGGGGGGGGGGGGGTTGTGAAAAGGTGAGAGAGTGACGCTCAGTGTTAAAATAAGAGTCGCATGCGTGATACATGATACTCGGCGCTCGTAAACTAATACCTGCTCGGTTTCCAATTAAAAATTTATTAACAATCTTTGCTCGGTTTGCGGAACACTCGTAAACCACGTTACTCACAATCTGAGGTTCCACTGTATATTACTTTATGCTTTGGTCTGTTGGGGCTGTAAAATTAAAGTGTCAGACAGAAATAGACTGGACAAAGTATGTATGGATGTAGTGACAAAGAGGAAGATTCTGTCCAGAATACGATCCATCTTGAACAATCCTTCTCACCCGCTATCCAGTGTTCTCTCCGACAGAGAAGCAAATTTAGCCAGAGACTGATTACTATCAAGTGTTCTACAGAGTGCCACAAGAGATCTTTTCCCCCAAATGGCCATAAAAAAAACAACTCTTCTTTGCCATACCACTAACACCGCAATTTCTGATTTACCCATATAATTTGTGCAATGCCTTTTCCCATGTGCAATACATGTACAGTATATTGAATTATGTTTAGTGTGCAACTAGGGATTTACTGATCTACTGATTTTTTTTTCTTAAGCAACTGTAATCAAGAATAAGCAATTTCCCTCTGGGATTTTAAATCTTGAATCTATACAATATACCTGACTTTGTTAATGCTTTAATTTATTTACAACAGTGCCTACTGATTTAAAACCCTTTTTTTACAGACACAGACACATGATTATTGTTGCAGTTGTTATTATTTTGACTAACTTGATTTTCCAGTTCTGTTTTCTGGTTCTTGTTGTCCTCGAGAGTGTTTTGAAGTTCCTCCAGTTTGTCCTGGACCTCCTTTAGAGCTGCCTGCTTCTTTCGGAGGCTATCTGTGGCTAGCTTCAGCTTAGCTTCGGCTTCCTCTAACTTCTCTTTCTTAGGAGCCACAACTTTCGCAACCCTGATAGAGGAGACATTATTGGGATTATTTAATGCCTTCAATTAATTAATTCAATTGCTGTTGGGTCTATATAGGAATTATTCACTTAGTGGTGATTTGGGATGGTTACTCATTACATTTGTTATATAAACTCACTTGTCGTAAGCATCCATAGCACAGACCCACTTGCAAAGGCCCTCAGCTGCATTCGATGCCGACCGGATTTTCTCTGGGACAAAGTCCGGGTTTGTGATGTATTTGTTGCGTATGACTGTCATGTAAGCAGGTGGAATGTTGTCTTTGTTGTACTCATGCAAGCTTTGGAGGAACTTCATGTCACCTAGAAGCTTCTTGGCTGGGCCCCAGAAGTCCTCAATCTTTTTGCCCGGGGTGGAAGGATCAGGGATGCGATCAGGTTTTATGCCTTTGAGGATACAAATGGCCTCCATCACGAGTTTGACTCCAGCCGGAGGATTTTTCATGGACTTCACCAGCGTAATGTCCTACAGAGAAGCAGACAAAGTTTTGGGTTGTTAAAGCAAAGTCATTTGTTAATTGTATTATATTTCTGTGTGTGGGTGTTCATGCATGTGCACGCCTGTTTTCTTGCCTGTTGAGTAAGTGTATCAAGTGCAGATAGAGCTGCTCGAAGGATGGGCATAGCAACAGCCAAGTCTGCATCACACTCGTCTTTGATGGCCTTGGCAGCCGTGGCCTGTTCATTTGCCACTTCCTCTTCCACGCGAACAAACTTCTCTGTCTTGGCCGCCTCCTCAGATTCACGCTCAATCACCACCATCATCTCATCCACCTTTTTGCTAGCCACGCGGAGCTCAGGCTGGAGCGCCTCCAGTTCAGCTTGCATGGTGGCCACTTGAGAGGCAGCAGAGTCCAGCTTCTCCAGACCAACCTCATAGCGTTCTTTTAGCTGCATTACCTCGCTTGGGAGGAGAGGACAATATTTTATTAAAGCAATATACACGTTCAAATGTTTTCCATCAGCTGAAATTCAAAAATATAAATTCACACCATACTTAGAGAAAACATTAATGGACATTAATAAAGACACTTACGCTCTCTTGGACTCCAGCAGGACTTTGAAGGTGGAGATGAGCTCCAGGTAGGACGTTGGGGTGACGTAGTTGTGGCGCTGCAGCTCAACCAAAAAGCGTCTCGAAAGATTGATGGTGGAAGTGTGGAATTTCTGGCACATGTCTATGCAGCCAGTGCGGACATCATCTGTCATCTCGGTTTCCTCCAGGAACCGAGATGCCACAGCCTGTAGAGCATCATCAGGCCAGCTCTTAAGAGAAAAATTCAAGAAACACGGTGAATGATGGCAACAGGTGGCTAAATGCAACTTACTACATGGACAAATGTTTGAGGACACCTGAGCATCACACACTCTTCTCTATTTAGTCTATATAAAACAAAAATTCTCTTTGGTCTGAAGCCTGTGTTTGTTTGGCCTGCTGCCTGTGTGTGTGTCACGGGAGTGTGAAAATTCATAATAATGTAACTTTAGGCTTATTATCTTTTACGTCATACTGTGACTGACTAATACTGCATATCTTCATTTGATTACCAGATTATCATTAGTTGTATGTATGGTCTGTCATGTAATATGTCACTTTCTTTACAGACATGGAAATATTCTTCTGTAATGTTATTTATTTATTCATTTTAGTGTAACTTCGTAGGAAATGGGTCTTTTACATAATAATGCAGACATAACCTTATATAACCAAACTTGTACTACAGATAATTTGGCGCCTAAGCCTTTTGCACAGTACTGTATATACTATTTTTTTCTTTTTTTTTGTCATAGAAAAAATGAAAACAACCATTGAAACTCATGATTTGTGCTATTTTATTGGTTAAAATGAACTAAAATTTAGTTCATTATATTGACTATTTTGTACTGAAAAAAAAAAGAATGCCACTCTATACTGAACAATCCTGAACCCTATATGTTTACTTAAAAAAAAAAAAAACAGAAAAACAAGTAATGGCTAAAATGATCTAATAAAACAGTAAAACTGTTAAAACAGGCTATATAATAACTGAGCAAGATTTTGCACCCTGAACATCATGTACTTGAAATAACACTGTAAAGCTATGTAATATTATTCCAGCTGTTGGTGGTACATCCAGGAGACCTTTACAAAACAAATGCAAATCTTACCTGAAACCAGTCTATGGTGCAGCAGTTGATAAGTGCAGGGAAACGTCGCAGACGGCCTCGGAAGGCGTCACCTATTGGACTCATGGCCAGAACTACATGCATCTGACTACGACATCGCTCTACAAACATGTTAAACAATGCCAGAGAACTTCCATCTGTCTGCTTCTCCCGGTCACGCTGGCGATCCACAGCCCGCATACGGTCACAGATCTCTTGCTTCTCGTCCACAGCGAAGAGATTAGGAACTTCACCTGTGTTGAGCAAATTGCTAACATCTTCAAGGAACGACTCCATCTTGATCTGGGTGTCAGTGAACAGGAAGACTCCATGGGTTTCCCCGTATGTTGATTTGCGCATAATTTGTTTAAGATCATCACGCCATTCTGTCATGCCGTAACTCTTGGAGATCTCCACCTGGAAGAGCTCAGCTTCAGCCATGTGAGCAGCCAAGCGAGTCAGGGACTGTCGGCCACTGCCTCCAACACCAACTAGGAGTGCATGACCCCGTGGCTGTTTTAGGATACGAGAGATCCTACAGACGTGCTCGATGGCAAATCGGAAGAGTACAAGTTTCATGGGAGCCTTGCTGATGTTGTTAAAGTCCTCTAGGTGGGCCTCAACCACCTGTCGTAGCTGATCGAGGTCACCAACCTCAACGTAGTTTCGGTCATCACCCTTGGGGTCATGGAAATCACAGAACATAAGGCTGCGCAAGTCATCTTCAGTTACACGTCCATCAGAATCAAAGTCAAGATGCTTGAAGAGCTGATGGAAATCCTCCTTTAGTTGAGACTTACAGATCTGTTCCAAGAATTCCACCATCAATTTACGGTCTGATGGGTCAACCAAGCGGTCATAAAAAACTCTCTGGACCTAAAACAATGCAGACATTATTCCAAACTTTGTTTGAATCCGTTCAATATCTGAAAACATGCCTCTAGTAAAATAATATTATAATATTACAGTCTTAAACTACATTAAGTTTTTTATAATTTCTACCTCATGCACCCATAAACGTTTAATAGCTTTGGGGTCATCTGCACTCTCTGGGCAAGATAAACAAATTCCCTGAATGACACGAGAGAAATCCCGTAGGTTGAAAAGATAATGTGACTTGTCTGGGGTAGGCAGCAAGTTCTGAGTTGCCCACTGATACACTGCTAGGGTCACACCAACGATCTGAGTTGTGAGTATGGCAAATGCTGCAGGAAAGGGATATCTAAAAAATAGCACACAAAATAAACAGAAAAGTCAGAATTATGCCCTAAAGTTGTGTCTCCATTTTGAGAAATACTTCTACTTAATACATAACAACTTACCAGATATAACATTATACATTTAAAATAACTCAACTAGTGAAATACAACTAAAGAATCAGAAATGGAAATCACTATAACTTGTGATAATACCACAGTCATTTACCGTATAGTTAAGTGCCAATCCAGGATTCTGGAAAAAATTGTCTGCATGGTCTTGTCATCAAATTCATTTATTGTTATTGTATTAAAATGCCGGAGAAAGCGAGGTGTCACTGGGCTTCTTCCACCACCTGAGAATTACAGAAAGAAGAGGAATTACATATGTCACACATTTCTTTTTGACAACAGTTGAACAAACCAAAGAAAAAATGTATGTCACTTAGTCACTGATCCTTGTTATTATTCATATTCTGTGTGAGATACCCAGTCTTACCAGGAGGCCCCATGGCACACATCAGCTGGATGTCCACCAGGTGGATTGTAGAGCAGTCCTTCAGGTCATACCAGTTCCAGTGGTCCAGCCACTGGCGCAGAAGCTCCACAGGAGGCTGAGCACCGTACGTCTCTTTTGCTGGCATATTCACATCATCCACGAATATCACCTACACAGAGAACACATTCAAGCATTTCAAACGACACATAAATTGTACCATAAAAAAATGTGCTTCAGCATCTTTAGCAACCGATTGCCTGGACCATGTTAAAATATTTATACAATCCTAGGAGGTGTTTAAACTGAGACATCTAGCAAATTAAATACAGTTAAACTTTGGATTACATACTACTTGTATGTCAAGACCACACTTGTTTATCAAGTTAAAATTTATTTTAAGATTTTGCTCATCTTGCAAAGTGCTTGCAGTCCAAATTACTCACAATCCAGGGTTCCACTGTATCAAGATAAAATATTTGCTTATCCTCTACCGTTGCCCAGACATAATTGGGTTCTAGTTTGCTGAGTATATATTCTATGTAGAATGTATTGAAAATTCATACCATCTTTTGTCCCACTGGGGCACCAAACACTCCTTTGCGCCGTTTGTCCAGCTTGGACATGATGATGTTCTGAGTCTGAGCGGCTGAGGTTTGGGCTGAAAAGTTGATGAGCAGAGGATTGTATATATCCTTGTTCAGCCGCTTTAACAAAAAGTCCTGCAGAGCAACACAAAGAGTCAATTAATCTCACTAGACAGATTTGGACCACGTTATGCAGATATAGCCTGCAGGACTGTGAGTGCGAAGCCTCTTTGGTGCTAAATGTATTCGACACCACCAGTGTGAAAGGATGTGATGGTTGTACCACAAAACCATTTTGCATGATTGTGCCACATACACAATTCATATAATCTGAAATTCAGCTAATTAACCTTAAAAAGCTTTTTCACATTATAAACTATTATAAACATAATGGCCAGTCTTGACAACCAGAAATTAAATGTATATATTTTTGTATATTATACATAGTTATACTTGTTATGATTGATCAAAGTGTGATGGGCTGTTTTTATTCTCCTTTTAAGAACTACACTATTACCCAAGGATATAATTGGTTGTTTGTTTTTCAGACACGTACTGTGATGTACACGCTCTTGCCGGTTCCTGTAGGCCCCACAAATATGGTTGGCTTCTGGTGTGTGGTTAGCATCTCCATCAGGGCTGTATAGCGCACTGTATCTGCTGTGGGAACGATAATCTCATTGAACTGCACATCTTTGGGGATCCGTGGTGCCTGCTTTAGCTGCTCGATCCACATCTCCCATCTACCTGGACCCTGAGTCAAATCATAGCGTTGAACAAACATTCATTCATTAACAAAAAATAGCATCTCTACATTATGAATGAAATATATGGGTATTTACTTATCTAGTTAATAAACCTCCAAAAGGGGGTAAAAAACTCATTTGAGGTAATGGGCCACATTATAGTTCAAATTGCACAAACTATATTAAGCTCCTAAGAAATAAATTAAACACATTAAACTATTGGGGTATAAGAAAAAAAGAGCTGCTTTTATAATTAACTTTAGGGTGACTCCATCACCATTGTTTTTTTATTCTGCAACAGAATTTTGTTTTATTGTATTGCTTAAATAATGGACAGCAGCTTGCTATCTTATCTTGACAGAGAATAACATTTCATAATGTTACTGTATGAGCAAAATGGCCATTAAACCTTTAAAGACCCAGCTTTTTGCCCTTCTCTTGACCAAACATGTTTTATAATTACATTTAGGGGGAAAAAAATCAAACTGGGAACAAATCTTTTCTGATGTTTTGTAAATAAATTAAACTTTTCAATGGCAGGCGATGTCAAAATGCCATTGTTTTCTCATCAAGGCTTTACTAACCTTTTTGATGAAGTAATAATCATAGAGAGAACCCTCAGCAGGTAAGGGCACTGTGAGCTGCTTGCTGGGTGCTTCTATTTCCTCCAGGATGCCATGACTTGCTCTTGTGTTCTCAGACAGTGCACCTATAAGCAGCTCCCTCACTAGAGCATCCATCTTCACTCTCCCAGGCTCTGTGCAGCTGGCACCCACCGACCACACCAGGGAGAACACAAAAATACCCTAGCCAAGAGACAGAACCAAGTCAGTTTGACTTTAGCAGATTATGTACATACTAAACAACCTTGGCATACAAATTTAATTTATTCTAAATGTGAACATTCATATTGCAATATGGATTTTCCCATTAAAAAATATGTAAATGCAGATAATCCATTCCAGCCACCCAGATTATCACCAACATTAACCATTTCCAACACTGTAATCATATTTTTGCATATAAAAACAACCAAAACTGTGAGGGTTCACCACTAGATAGCACTGTTTTTGAGTTGGTTTGTTTTGTAGTTCGTTTGTAGACTCAGTTTCCCAGAAGGCACCTCGATCAGGTGATGAGATTCGGTCACCTGAATCGAGGTAGCTCATTAGACATTCTATAAATAGCTGTTTGTTCTGGGAACCAGGGTTGAGCGGTTGTTATGTTAAGTGGGCTTTTGTTTGGTTATGTTCTGTTTTAGTTTGTATTTGTTTTAAGTTGGCGTATGTTTTGTGGAGCTGTCTTTGTTAAATGAATTAGTTTGTATCTTAGTCTCTTTGGTTTTCCCTTGTGGAAGTACCACTGTAGAAAGATTAGTTCTTAGTCTCTCTTGCTACTAACATGATACTAACCTGCCTAGCTCTTAGTCTATGGAGTCTCCTAGTTTGTCTAGTCTCCAGGGCCCGTATTCACAAAGCTTCTTAGATTTCTCTCAAAGAGCTCCTATCTTAGCTTAAAAGGTCCTAGCTGGGAGTCTTAAGATTAAAAGATTTAGGAATCTTTTTTTGAGCAACTCTGAGTAAGGAAAGTTCAAAAACGTTTTATCTTAGTGAGGAGGTGTGGTTGACCCCATTGACCCCATAGAGATGATGCAGCATTTCAAGGACTGTGATTGGTTAATAAAAAATAAACTCTGACCTCTGCAAAGGTTTTGAAATGAGCTCTTTGTGAAAACAGAACAGATGATAATAGAACCAACAGTGACTCATAAATTTTGTATATGAAGAAGTTGTATAATCATGAGCACAGGCTACTTTAAGCAAAGATTCTAGGCTTAATGTCTTAAAGATAATTAAACACCCAAATGTTGAAACACCCAAGTGTCTACATTTGAAGCAAACAATTTCCACACAGTAGTTACTATATTTCATTTCTGACATTTATTTATCATACTGATTTTATTACTTGTAATCCATTTCAGATTGATGGGAGCAAAATGTCTCAGCTTTTACAATTTACATGATTACAAGACAGAATATGTAATTTGCACTGTTGCATGGTCTGTAGCCAACAATCCAAGAGAGATGGAAGGAAGTAAAACAACAAGAAAACCAAATTGGACAGAAGAGCAGTGTTTACTTTTAGCTTTACATCCAGTGTTTGGAGAATATTTCTTCCTTACGCCATTTTGTCCTCTGCTAGCAAAACTCTTAAACCTCTTAAAAGTCCTCCTCTCTACTCTTAACAATTTTTACTTTAGGAGCTGTTTTTAGGGCTAAGATGTTTTGTGAATCGTTTTTATCTTTACTACGATTTAATCCTAAACTTAAGGAGAAATTCTAAGAAAATGCCCTAATTCTAAGATTTTTCTTAGAATTTAATCATTAGGAGCAACTTTTAGGCTTAAGAATCTTTGTGAATACAGGCCCAGGTCTGCTTAGATCTTAGTCTGTTTAGTTATTAACCTGCTAGCTCTTAATGAACCTCTTACCTAGTCTGCTGTGTACCCAGTCTGTTCATCCCTTAGACTTTGGGCTACTAGTCTGTTAGCAAATAGTCTGATTAGCTATCATCCTGCCTAGCAGCTAGTGTGCGTAACGGCTAGTAGGCTAGGTCTCTGTTAGGCTTAGCTAGTCCTCTTGTCTGTCTTGTATATTAGTCTGTTCAAGTTATTTGGTTAATGTTGTGGTGGGTGCCATGCTCCAATTAGTTAGCCAACATCCTTTTGTTTAAAATTCATTAATTCATTTATAATGTTTTGGTTTGTTTAAATAAAGAGGACTTTTGTTTCACACCACCCTCTGCGTTTATGCCTGCCCCTTCTTTACCCCAAGGCTATCACCATGAGCCATCACCAGTAGAATGTGACAAACATTTAGAAAAGACATCTAAATGAAGTAGAATATGAAATAACCTCAATTAACCTCTTGGCACTGGCTGCTTTTTTAGTCTTTTTTTTTTTCTTTTCTTTTCTTCTTAATTTCCAAATAAAAAGTGACTAACATTTCTTCTTTCTTGGGACCCATGGTGCTATGTCTACACTAAATGCAAAAAAAAAATCTTTCCACTGATTCAAACAAGTTTTGAACGAGTCCTTGTCACACACACAACTTGGTCAGTGTTTGGTTATGTTCATTCATTTGCAGAAAATGCTTTGTATGCTGATGCAAATTTATGAATCCTGTTGAAAATTTGTCAGGGAAAGGCATTCTTATGCCAAGGGTCCACTGTGTAGGCAGTACCTGTGTGGTTAGGGTTTGAGTACTGTCTCACCTCAAGCCAGGAGCAGATATCTCGCTCGCTCATACCCTTCATCAGGCCTTCATCTTTAAACTCATCCATCATGCAATCCATCAAGTTCATCAGAGAGCGTGCAAGGTTGGTGTCTGATGTTGGAGACAGCTCCTAATGTAGGTCATAAAACAAAGTGCAAGAGGTCAGACCTCTCATGTATGAAGAAGTGCTATGAGAATGCTTAGAAGTATCACTGTCCCAAAAATGTGAAGATTAAATACTGTATTTATTTCATTAAAAGCTGGAAAGACTTTGAAGTTCTAAACTAAAATTCTAATTAGGCCAAATAAAACACATTTTCTTTAAAAAAAATAACAACAAAAAATCTGTTTCAAAGTGGCTAATGTCAGCAGAGTACCTTGGTTCCTTTGCGTATGAGCTGTAGACAGGGGGACATCATGCGGTCGAAGAGGCCAGTGATGAGGTCTTTATGTGCGCTGCTCAGTGTGGATGGCAGTGTGTTGAGCCAGGAGATCATTAACGGCCTCCAGCCCAGCATATGAGGCTCCATGTAGATCATTCCACACCGAGACACCTGCATACAAACACCGCCAGTTGTCAAAATGTGGTGTTTTGTTAAGAAGTACAAAAATGTCCTTTTTAACTGATAGTCCCGTTATGTATTTTCTACTAAGGGATCAGCAACAAAGTAGTTCTACCTTATTATTGAACATTATTTACATACATTATCTTTTTACATACGTCAAAGTACCTATTTTCATGACATGCAATTTTTATGCAAATCTGAAACCTGCTGCAGCTTAGCATACTGAGATTCTTAATTATACACCTTTTATTATTAAACACAGGAAATGTAGTCATAAATTCAAATTAAATAAAAAAAATTATTTGTCACATACAGTCATACACAGTATGATATGGAGTAAAATGCTTGTACAATTGCCCATGACTTAAAATAAAAATAAATAAATAAATAAATAAATAAGGAATATGCGAAGAATATATAATAAAATAAAGAAAAGTAGAGTACTTTATAAAAAAAGAAAATAGAGTATTCAAGTAAAGAATATGAAATATGAATATAATAAAATGTTTTTAATAAATATAAAAAATATAGAAATCTTTTAGCTGTAAAATTTACAAAATGTTATGTAATAAAGTAGAATTGAAATGCAATTGAAATAGAAAAACTATGTGCAGAGCAATGTGTAAATGTGTGTTAAATGTGCAAATGTCCATTAATGTGTAATGTGCAAAGTGATAAGTGGTGCTATTGTTCTCTCATCTATTGTTGAGAGAACAAAGAAAGCAGATCAGATTGTTTGTTTATTCCTATGTGGTTGTACTGTAGGGTCTCTTACTGTGGCAGGTGACGCCACCTCCAGATCCATGGGTTCAAAAATGAGGCTCATTTGAGGAGACATCTGGATGATCTCACCGCTCATCAGGCACAGTTTCTTATTGTCATCAAGTACTGTGTTCATGTTCTCGATCCACACAGCATCCACAGGGCCATCAAAGATCAGCCACTTCCTGTCGGGAGTCTAAAAGAGAGGAATAATAGTGTTTATTGCTGGACCAGCAGACCAACATTGTTAAAATATGCATGCATGAAAAGTCGTGTAGCTGAATTTCAATCTTGGTAACCCTTGGTAGCAAGAAGTGAGTGACACTAGGTTTCTTTTTTAATACTAATTAGATTTAGGGATGTGGAAGGAAGCATTATTATTTAATAACTGAATTAAATATAAACTGCTCTTTCAAGGTAACCTTAACAAAATCATTGTCTGAAAACATTGATAAAACATAAAATGATTTAAGCTGAAGACTTTTGCACAGTAGGGTATGTCTGGAAGTTGAATTTATTAAAAAGTGCTCTATGACAATGTTTATTTTTTAAAACGCTATATAAATTAAATTGAGAAACATCAGGACACAGTATTTTTTTCATAAGGAAAGAATGGTTACATATAGTCCATGTCTTTATGTAATGTGCATATTTCAAACATGTATTCCCTTATAATATTGTACCTGAGAGACGGCGAATTCTCTGTAGCTCACAGCAAGTATGCCATCTGACCACTCATGGGAGACAGGGTCGAACTGACCATACAGCTGACCCATTGTGATAGACTTGGGGTTGATAACAGTGATCTGAACCTTGTTCTCATCCATCAGACCCTAGAGAGAAGGAAAAAATTAAGTTGTATGTTTATCATACAATTTAAATTTCCCATTCCTGTTGATTTCAAAGCTTGCTTTGAGGAATAACAAGATGTCACCTGTTCACAGACATCATGCAAGGCACCAGCGAGGACTCGATAGGCACACGTCTTCCCTCCGAATGGCTCGCCCACCATCATGAAGCCATGGCGCACTATCATCATCTCAAAAATCTGCAGGATCTTCTCTGTAAAGAAATCTGTCATCTGCAGGTTCATCTTCTCACAGTTTTCGCTGATGGCCTCCAGCAGGACAGTGTAGTCCGGTTTGGGAAGTTTTATACCAGGGAAGAGATCTGAAGTGATTCCCTACAGGAGATTAGCCAAGCAAATAGGGATAAGGAGTCAGAAAAAAGGTAGAGAGAGAGAGAGAAGTCAAATGGTGAGAAATTAAAATCTGAATTCTAGTGTTCAGATAAAACAATTAATAGTAATTATTATGCATCTCATTTAATCTAAGTATTAATGTTGCTGACTGCTATTTTTTGCTAAAATGCTTAATTTTTAGCTGTTCTGGCTACTGCAGATAGTCATAAAGTCTATGTCAAAAGCATACCGCTGGCATCAGTGTACAGATTATGCATGTTGAACTGTGACAATGTAAACATGTTGATGCATACTGTATGTTACCTCAAACAGTGGCAGGTCATGGGCTAAAAATTTAGGAAGGTTAACATCGATGATGGACCTCAGCAGAAGAATGTCCTCGTTTTCGTCCGGATATTTAAGCTATGACATTTCAAATATTTGGGAAATTAAATAAGCAAATGGTGCAGGAACAGATTGTTTTGACAGACAATGTATTTCTCTCAGATACAAATATTATTTTACATATACAATTAGTATGCATTGACCAACAGATCTTTTGAACAGCCTGTATTTCTGATGAAGGTGGCTTACCTTTACATTTCCAGCGGCGGTGAGGACAGATTTGACGGCCCTCATACCGTAATCATAGTGGCTTTGAGAGGACAGCTGCTCGGAGCAGAGGCGGTACGTGGCCACAATCTTTCTCGACAGTGGACGAGCGGTTACAAAACCACAAGAGTACAGCACGATCTCAGCGATCAAGGCGTAATCGGGCACCATCATGGCCACAGGGCGGAACAGGGCCTGATGCATTTGAATATTTGAAAAAATGTGTTTTATATATGTGTTTTTATATATTTTTTATATATATATGTTTAATAGTTTCACACTAACTGCATTTAAATCCATGGAAACATCTACTTCATGGATAAACACACTTGTAATGATAGCATAAATTTATGTGCACTTCCAAGGTTAACATGATTCAGGCAAAATATGATATGTACAGGACGACAGCTAAAATGGCATATTATATGATGTCTAAACATATTAGAAGAATCGTATTAGCAAAATAATTTCTTGATTAATTATACACGTCATGCCTTTAAGTTATCGGGCAGTTCAGAGCGGCCAGCGTATCCCGGGTTCATAGTGATGAAGACAGCACATGTCGGGTCGAGCTTTAACTCCGTCCCCTCAAACATCAGCATCTCGGAATGGTTTGCAATTCCTATACAGAAACATGGATTTCATAGAGCTTTAACAGACACAATGCTAATGGGCTAAATATATATATTTGAATGAGTGTATCATAAGATTCTGAACCATTATTTCATCTAAGTCTCCATTTAATTACATTAAAGTGATTTCTGATCTTTAAAAGCAGAATTTCCCGTTGTGATATCTATCATTCTTTGTATAAAAGTTTAGCAATAATTTAACCCATAATCAATGTAACCAAATCAAACATTTTCTTGAGGATATCACAATAATTATATAACCTGATGCATAGGTTAAAGTTGCAAGATTGCATTTTCTGGCCCTATGTAGACTGTGCATGGGATCATGTAAACGGTAAACAGACACTCTACACACCTCTCTGAATGGTGAAAATTTGTTGTGCCACCACAGACAGCACCTCCAGATCAATACGGTTGAACTCGTCAAAGCATGCCCAAGCACCACAGGCTAGCAAGCCCTACAACAAGCAGATAAAATCCATAAACAAATCAACAACAAAACCCTAATGGACTTAAAGCTGTTCTGTATATGTATTTATCACATATTATGCTAATATGAAGATTATTTACAAGGAGCTACCATAATTTAAGCATTCTGCAAGGTAAAGTAAATTTAACATAAGCTGATTTATAACAGTAGGTGTTTTATTTAAAAAAAAACAAGGAATTTGACATAGAAAGGAATTCACACGAGCATTTTTATTATATCAGCATGAGTGAAGGGAAAAAGCTCCTAATTCAACAAAAATGCAGTTTTCAAGGCTTCAGGTAAATGTCACTGACCTTGAAGAACTTTCCAAGGGCAATGTAGTCAAGGCCATCAGAGCAGTTGAAGACCACACACTGCTTAGCTACAGCCTTGGCCAGATCTTTAGTAGTCTCGGTCTTGCCTGTACCTGCTGGGCCTTCAGGAGCTCCTCCTAAATGCAGGTGCAGAGCTCCAAAAAGGGTTCTAGGGACAAACACATGCACAATTGTAATCTGGCAAGATGGTTGAAAATGAACTAAATATGTAACGGTTTCTTTGTTATTTTGCCAATTACATAGATTTACCAGACCAAAGTCAAAGATAAACTTGCTTGTTTTTTACAGTTTCTGAAAACCAAGAATCACCGCAACAATCAGTATAATATTGTATGTTACAGTATAAAGTAATATTGGGCCTATCATCAGATCAGCATTAGCATTAAATTATACGTATGGAAAGAACTGTACTGTCGAGAATGTCAAGAAGATGCACACAAAACTGAATGGAAACATCACGACCATGTTCGGAAACAGCACGATGCAGGACAGACGAGCTCTACAGAGGGTTGTGCGTTCAGCTGAGCGCATCATCCACACTGAGCTCCCTGACCTGCACTTGATCTACAGCAAGCGGTGCTGGACCAAGGCCAGGAAGATCGTGAAGGACCTCAGCCACCCCATTAATGGACTGTTCTCTCTGTTGAGGTCAGGAAAGCGATTCCGCTCCCTGAAGACCAATACAGAGAGACTGAAGAGGAGCTTCTACCCGCAGGCGATACGGTCTCTCAACCAGCACACCATACAGTACTGACTGACTCAGACTCACTTTACACACCCACACCCATGCTTCTTGCACTCTCTCTGGACTCTTGGGACAAAACTCACACACCCTTCACACCACATCACTATTTACTCTATAGCACATGTCACTTTAAGCACAAAATCACTTTATAGCATTCTTGCACACCCCCTGGACATCTCTATTTATATTCATATTTTTCCGTACTGTACACCTAGTTTCACCTAGGCTTTAATATACTCACCCAGGTTTTTCTTCTTATTCTCTTATATTTTTTTCTATATTTTTATTTTCTTATATTTTTCTTATGTATATTTTTTACTGTACATATATTTCATATATTTTATATATTATTATTTTATGCTTAGGTAAATCTACCTCTACATTCTTTGTTATATTCCTTTGTACTCCTCTTAAATAGTTTCTTATTCTAAGGTCACGGGCAGTCGCCTAAGCATTTCACTACATATCGTACGTGTGTGTGTGTGTGTGTGTGTGTGTGTGTGTGTGTGTGTGTGTGTGTGTGTGAGTGTGTGAGTGGAAAAACAAACCTCAGCAAAGACAAATGAATTTTGATTATTCTTTAATTTTTTACAATGGAAAGACAGAAATAGGCAGAATTATGCTGAAATGTCTTCANTTCACCTAGGCTTTAATATACTCACCCAGGTTTTTCTTCTTATTCTCTTATATTTTTTTCTATATTTTTATTTTCTTATATTTTTCTTATGTATATTTTTTACTGTACATATATTTCATATATTTTATATATTATTATTTTATGCTTAGGTAAATCTACCTCTACATTCTTTGTTATATTCCTTTGTACTCCTCTTAAATAGTTTCTTATTCTAAGGTCACGGGCAGTCGCCTAAGCATTTCACTACATATCGTGTGTGTGTGTGTGTGTGTGTGTGTGTGTGTGTGTGTGTGTGTGTGTGTGTGTGTGTGTGTGTGTGTGAGACAAATAAAATTTGAATAAAATAATGAATTTTGATTATTCTTTAATTTTTTACAATGGAAAGACAGAAATAGGCAGAATTATGCTGAAATGTCTTCACAGAGGAATGAGAAGGACAAACCACTAATTAGAATTTAGCATACAGTTGTTCTGACCTGTAGCAACGATCTGTGAGAGGGGTGATGACCAGACGAGGTGTGTTACCCAGGTACTCGTAGCCATAAGCCAGGCCAGCGTTAATCATTTTAGTCTGGAGTTGGTCCTCCTGCATGAACGAAGAAGGGAGTCTTTCACAGATACAGCCTTACTAATATCATAATATTAGAAGAGATGAAACCCTAAATAATATCAAAATGATTAATAATATCGCAAAGTGATTTTTATATTGCTGATTTAGGATTGACACAATGCTGGCTTTCAGCATACGGGTTGCACACACTCACAATCCAGTAATAACGCAGCTGGCTGAGCCACTCAAAGTTGTTCTCGTCATCTACACCGAGATGAACAAGCGAGGCCAAGACATCACGTGCGTGCACATCCAACACAACCAGAGCTCCCAAAGTCACTCGATTCTGTTTGGACAGTTTCCCACGCACTAACCCCACTATGTCGTCGATCTGTTTGTTGTTCTGATCCAAATATGCCTTCAGAGCCTAACAAAGAAAGGAGCAGAAATTTTTACATACAGTACAGAGGGGAACACAAAAATCCATATACACCTTTTAACAGGAAAAAAATGTATGGCTCTTTTCTTATGATCACATAATAACATTAACGCTGGTGTGACTAGGTGAATCATAGAACCACACAATTTTATAATGCAAGTTTTAAAGAAAGGGAATAGCACTGTATAAACAACTGTTAACTGTTAAACTGTCTGTATACATTTTTGGGCCACTTTGTGTGTGTATACACTGCACAGTATATGCACATCTGAGTGTGGTACAGACCTGCGGTCCCTTTGCCAAGGCTTCATGGATGTGTTTGGTCCAGTATACCTGAGACACACACAGGACTGTCTGACCTGGCCAGGCTCTCACCCAGTCATTACGCTGCTCTTTAGGGTACGCCTCAAGCGCCTCAGCAATCACCTGCAAATCAATTTTATTTAAATAGAAAAACTTTTATAATCTTATACAAATATACATACATGCAGAAACTAAAATGGGAACCAAAACAGGAATCAATGCCAACTAAAACGTCTGGTACCTTGTGTATCGATTTCAGCATGCCACACTCCAGCTGGGAGAGCCAAATCTCGACTTGGCCATGGGCTTCAGAAGTAGAGATGATGTCCACCAGTTCCACCATCTCTCCCTCGCTGCTCTTCATGTGTGTGATGTCCAGCTCCTCAGTGAACACAACTCTGGCAATGCCCTCAAAACACTTTTTCAGATGAGGCTGCACTCTGTAGGACGTATAATAAAATGCAGAATAGGTCTAAGGCCTTATCTACTGTACACTTTTGGTAATCTTTGAGTGTACCGTGCTGTTTTTCATTAGGTTAATAGTAAATGTCTCCCATATTAAACTACTAATTTAAAAAAAAAAAAAAACTTTTTTACCATATAGACCCTTCCTTTTTTCTCTTATGAAAAAAAATCTCATTCTACTTAATTCCAAAGAAAAAAT
>QMIH01000024.1:787795-838254 GCA_003987875.1 Clarias batrachus | reverse complement strand
TATGTTCAGGCCTTTCAGGATAAGCTCCAGGAGCTCGGTGCTCATCTGAAGCTTCTCCAACATCTTATTGATGCCAGAAACTAGATTTGATTTGACTTGACGGTGTACCTGGTTGGGTCCTTGGTCTCAGACAGAATCTCCAGTAGCTCATCATTGGACAGAAAGAAGAAGCGAGGGAAGAAGAGTCTCTTCTGTTCCAGGTATATGTTCAGGCCTTTCAGGATGAGCTCCAGGAGCTCGGTGCTTTTCTCAAGGTTTTCATACATCTTATTGATACCCACCACAGTCAAGACACGGGTGTCCTAATGCAAGAGACAAAATAGGCTTTAGACTTAGTATGAATGCCTGATTTAAAAAGTCAACTGCAAAAGTATGGAGTTCCAGCCTCATCACTTCCAAGTCATGGTTTTAATTGTGCAAAACACCAGTTGTGCACAAATTACATTTCCATAACACGCTAAATGTGAAAACCCTTTGACTGCATTGATAACAATCCATGAACAGTGATCATTTATTAATGATTTACAAACTCCTGAGACTCCTAAATTATTCAATCTATCAGGAAAATAGTATAACAATTAAGCACATATCATTAGGACTACGACGTCCTACATTCTACTATTGCCCTAAGAATTACATGCTGTATATAAGGGACCTACCACAATGACTTGTTTCATGAGGTCCCTCCAGATTTTATCCACTGTGGTGAAGCAACGTCCCTCCTCTGGCATCTGGGCCATGATGTCTGGAGAACTGAAAATGGGCTCCAGGTAGAGCCACGTGCACTGCACCTTCAGCCACTCGTCTAAAATATTTTGCAAAAGCAGCAGCTTGCCCTCCCAGTCTCTACAACACAAACCGACAGATTAATCCATCTGTTGAACATCCTACAGATTTATTTAATATCATGAATTTCTAACTAAATAAAAATCTGAGCTTGATAGCCGACTCAATTGATTCATTTATCAAGGCTTTTGCAGTGTAAAAAGACACTGAATAATTAATAGTTCTCTTTAGGCTTTACGTCTGCAGAATATTCAAATCCAGAATTTTTTTTTTTTATCTTGACTGTGAACGTTAGTTAGCATGTTAGCCAGACTTATTAAAGTTTTTCTCTGTAAAGTTGTTGTGTTTTTGTAATTTGCCTTAAAAGCCACTTACAGTATCTCTGCCTCAAAGGGTTTAATGAAGGATGAGCCACGCATTGTCTGTGTCTTGACTATATGATCGTCCAGCAGCATCTGGATCTCGTCCACCGAGGACAGGATGAACGTGCCAGACTCACGGTAAGGCTGCAGGTTGAAGTTAATTTCTGCCCATTCCTCAACCATGCGCTCCATGGCCTTCTCCAGTGAGTACTCCTTGCTGGCTGCTTCGTTGATGCTCTCAAATTTGGTCAAGTGACTCTCAAGGTGCATAGAAATGAAGTGAGACATGTGGGCGTCCTTTTCCGCGGGCTTCAGCGGAAAACCGACAATGGCTGACATGGTCTCCCAGTGGCGGTCTCGCAAGCCTGGGTTGCACAGCACCTGGAGAAGAGAGATATTTTTTAAAAGCCATTCACTTTAATTGTTATGAAAGGCGCTGGAACAAAGACTCGCAAGCCAAAAAAGGTAACTAAGGAGATCATACATTTAATAGGGGGGTAAGTACCTCACTGCTCATGCTTTATACAAACATTATTAAATAAATAAATAAATAAATAAATGACCCATGAGCGCTTCATGCATTATAATACAAATTCATGTAAAAAAAAAAAAAAAGTGGGTTAAGAATAGAAAAAGAACACATAGTTTTTAAACATGTGAAATACTGTATAGTAATATATCCCAACCCTTCAATCAACTGCCATTCTTTCACAGGACTTTGATCAAGAAGGAGCAAGTGGCACAACAAACATAGACATTGATCTTTGTTTGGCACCTGGTCAATCTTAATATTAACTTATCCCTGTGCAGTACCTGAACTAAGGGAATATGCTGTTTGAAGTCCTCAACTTGAGTCTTGACTTGGGAAATGAGCTGAATAGCCATTGGGGAGTCGTGTAAACCTTTTTCCAGCTTGTTGAATGAGCGCCAGTAGTTGCTGACGTCACCCTCCACCTTGTCAGGGTTGATGGATGTGAGGGAGCCTCTAAGCCACCGAGAATGATCAGTCTGAAACTCTGTAGCCGTCTGGTACAGGCGAAGGTAGGGCTGTAATTGGTCTTGGATTACCTTCCGCAGTGGGTACTGGGTGATGGGCCATCCAAACGATTCTTCTTCCATGTTAAAGCTGTCAATCTTGGGGGAAAATGAGAATGGAAACAGACACTTAAGCTGATCTGCTTTTTCAGATTTTTTTTTAAATATAAATGTTAGATCATTAATGATGTAGAAGGTTAATCTAGAGGATTAGACATAAAGGACTAGGAAACGGACATTTATTTAAACAGTTGGCATTTTTAAGGACTTTCATTTACTGGACTGATATACTGGAGTGAATACATTTCTTTGGGTTTGTACTGACTTTCTCCATGGCAGTCTCCAGCCTGGAATTGAGCAACTGAGCCATTTTCAGATACATGCTGAGTTCAGACAGGTTCCCAAAAGTGGTAAAATCCTCAACCTCCACGGCATAGCCTTCCAGTTCATCCACAAACTTCTGGCACCGCAGCTATGAGTAATAAATGAACTTGTTAATATCATAGAGATCATTGCTGCTAATACAGCCTAGCCTGTCAGAAGGAAGAAATGTCCTTGATATGACTATTTTTAAATTTGTTATGTCCCGTTGTTGTTATTATTATTATTATTATTATTATTAATAATAATTTACTATGATCTTTTAATTTACACTATGATAAAGTGTAATTAGTTCTAATTTAACATGTAATGATATGTTTTGTTTTAGCTTGTTGGCTGTCTTTTTTTCCCAAAGTGTATACATTATATTCTCTTTTGTGTTATGACTGTAATATCACTGGGGCTTCCAGATTTATATTTGGGTTACTCCAACTTTGGGTAATTTTTCTTTGATGTGATGTGATTTTTTTGTTTTTCTTACCTTGAGGAGATCCTGTAATTCCACGGTTTTCTCCGTAACAATATCCTCATGCTTGGCAAAGGTGAATGGCATGCTCATGTAACAATGGAAGGTCTTCTTGTTCAGGTTTATGTCCATTGCTGAAATCCCATAACCAGCCAAGAAGCAGATACGATTGCTGCAATCTTTGAGCTGAAGCTGCAGTTTGGGAATCTCATCAATTTTAATATTAGTGATGTAGTCCTGTAATGGGAGAAAAAAAAATATGTCAGGATTAGAGTCTACTGAAATAAAAGTTCATATGTGTTAAAAAGCGGCAATAAATCTGGAAGTACAGCATCACCTTAAGAGCCATAAGCTCTTGTGTGTTTGAAGGAATGCTCTTGGCTTTTGCTTGGATTTCCTCAAATTTTTCACATAATCTGTAGTCATTGGAGACACACACACACACACACACACACACACACACACACACACACACACACACACACACACACACACACACACACACACACACACACACGCAGGGGCGAAGAACTTTAAAGAACAAGATTGCACTCTTTTTGCATAAAAAGCATGTTTTGAGAAATTAGACAGTGTGATTGGACTGTTACTATACCAGTCACTACTGTTACAGAATTAAAATGTATTTGTTTTATTTTTGTGTTTTTCTAACAAATAAGCACTTAATTTCAAATTGCTGATTGTTTTATTTGTTTTTGTTTTTGCTGTTGGTCATGGGTAGAACATCTATTGACATCTATTTGGTTTGAATTGTGTATTGGATTCCAACTGTGCGATAAATATCAGCACTCACTTTCTACTGCAAGTCTGGTGGTCCTTCAGCAGACGGGTGACCAGTTTCTCCCTGAGTCCCTCTGCACGATTTACTAGTACACGGATAAGCTCCTGGCAGTGTAATTCAAACATACCGATGCGCAAGACCTGTCAGATTTAACGACAATGACAAAGCCTGTATATATCTCTGACCATATTAACTGTATTTTGTAAAAATCTATTAACTATTAAACCGAGTACAAGTTAAGCTATTTTTCCACAACTGTTGTATTAGATCCACTAAAACAAGTTGTAGGCTCAACATTGTTGTTTCTGTAGTTGTTGACCAACAATTAATTTCAATAAGCACTTGGAATGCTTAAAATGACCTTGCAGTAGTCATGCTGGATCTCATCAGCCAGCTGCTGGTAGCGTGTTGCCTCGGTTATTAATTCCTCGTAGGAGTGTTCCTCTGTCAGGAACTGCTCTACATCCTGATTGGCCTCTTGCGATACCAGCACAGCAAATTTGTCATACAGGTGCACGTGTTCAGTCGGCAAAATGCTCTCCGCACGTATCACCCGCTGAATTTCATCCTTATGTGTCTGCAGCATCTCGGGTATGATTACAGGTTTTAGGATTTTGGTGTCCTCTGTGCCTGGCTACAACAAAAAAAATAAATACAGAATCAAAAAACTGTTTTAGAAAATATATAGCAAAAATTATATATATATTCATGTTATTGTCCATAAAAGTAACTTTTATTAGGTTCCATTAATATCAATAAAGCACATAGCCTTACATACAAAAGGGGGGGAGGGAAATCTTTCAGACAGAAAAAATACAGACTCTCACCCATTTGGAGTACATATATGTTTCAACTCGAGGCACGCAGCTGATGCATGTCAACATAGAGTCATAGACATTCAGCAAAATGGTCTCAAACTCCTTAAATTCTGGCTCGAATACAATATTGTTCTGCTTAACAATCAGGCGCAGCACAAATCCAGGATGCTTATAGGCTTTGACTGAATGCTTTGTGGAAAAGACATGAATTAAATGCTGGAGGTTAGAGCAAAGACATGAAAAGGATATTAAATGCTCTACAATTAAAAGACTACATTACACTAACACAAAAGACAAAAAACAAAGGAAATTGTTACTTAGAAAGCATCTTTCTAAACACTTATACCAACTGTGCCAAGTAGAAGAATAGTTTTGAGTACATGGGGATTTTTTTTTTTTCAATTAACTGCGATAAGAGATTGATATTAGTGATATTAGTGAGTGATATTACAATATAGCATAAAATAGAAAATTTGTTATATGAATGAAACAACAACAAAAGTTCCATGTCACTAGACAGTTTTAACAATAATATGCATTTCATTTTTTGGGGGGGTTCACATTTAGAAAGTGGACAAAATTGGTCCAACAAAATCAAACTAAACTCTGATTATTCTCACTTCATGGACCTAAGTGAGCTAAGTGCATGTAGAAACATTTTGCATGTATATACAGCATGACACTAAAGCATGTTCTAAATGAAATGCTTGCTGAGGTAGCTTCTTCACTAGGAATGCACAAATGAACATGTAGATGTTAGAAATGTGACTTATGCCAGTGTTTTAAAAGGGTAACAAGCTGGTTTAAGAAGTTAGCATTAGCATTAGAAAATAGCATGCATTGTATGTCTTACTGGATCTGGAACTATCAGGCGTGTGTAGTCATAAAATGACTCCAGGGCCAGACACTGGAGGTGAAAAGACATTAGCGCAGCTACACAGTTGAAGAAAAACTGCAGCCGTGATGGGTCGGTACTTTTGGGTATTAAGCTGTTTCGGCTTCCCAGGTAGCAGATTTGTTGCACCTCAGGATACCACCTGTTTCATCCAAAAGAGTTTTTTTTTTATTTTTATTTTAGTATTTCTGCTGTACAAACTAAACTGTTCTTTTCTCTCTACCACTTCAGCACAGGTCATTTCTAGTCCTTACATTTGGTGACCTAAAAACACATGCTTTATGGAAATTAGTTATTTTTTTTAGTAATAATCAAACTGTACATAAACATTTGAAAAGAAGCCTGTGATTAAATCTAACTGTAAGGGTATATAACATTTTATTTGTAATACGAAATGGGACATAAAAAAAAAAAACAGTTTGCCAACTTCTTTAGCAGAGTGGCCTGAGCGCTTTCAATGTGTTGGCTGACAATCTGCTGAAAATCAAAGAGCTCCAAAGCCTCCTCTTGTGGCTGGAACTCTGTTATATCGAGAAGGCGTAAATCCCTGCAAAAAGATGAAGATGCATCATTTCTAGTTAAAGAATGGGAGAGAAAATGCAAAACAGATTGGAAAAAAGGACCTTGCTCAAGGGTCCAACAGTGGCAACCCAGCAGCATCGGAGCTCGAACAGGGGACCTCCTGGTCAGCAGCAGGCTCGAACAGGATCTTAGCCACTGAGCCACCGCTGCCCCCATTAGTAACAATAGATTAATGATAAAACAGTGTTTCCACTCACTTGAAGGACATATGCCACAGACTCATCACAGACTGCATAATGGGGTTGAAGGCATGGAGATTGTAGCTCATCTCAATTAGTGCTTCATGGAAAGATGCCTTCCATGGTTTGGGTATAACTGCCATCCTGAAAGACATCGTAAACCAACAAATTATATATAAATTCCATAAACATTCAACCACTTGTTCTTGAGATATTGTGTCTCCATCACCTAGTGTCAGAAGTATTAAAAAGGCAGCCAGGATGGTGGTATTAAACCTAAAAATGTTTAAATAATAATAAAAAAAATCACAGCACTGTCATGAACTAATTTCCCATAATAGGAGTCCCATGTCCTGCTTTATTTCTCACATGGTCTAGACTGTGTACCTTATATATTATTCCAAGTGATTGCACTGGAATGTAGTGTGACATGTATTGTATTAGAATTTAGTTCGACTTACTCTTGTCTGTGAGGTGGAAGTGTTTCCTCTCTCTGATCTTCCATCTCTTTCAGGTCATGCAGCAAAAAGTCCACTGGGGGGAGGGAGTTATTGTTATTGTAAACTATTCATGTGCGTAGAAATTCATTGTGAATTCTTTTAAATAAATACCATAGAGGTTTGCATGCAAGTGAAAATCATCGTTATTTGTTTAGGAATTGCTTGGCTCCAGCTCTTGGAACCAACCAGGAAGCTAAATGAACCCAAGACTTTCTGACATCATAATCACTAGCATACAAATGATCAAGATGATCAATAAATGATCCTTCAACTTATCAGTATTGAGAATTTTTATCATTTAAATCTATAAGAAGAAATAAAGCTAGACAGAGCTTACCAATAGCTTTCTTAGCACTCAGTACATAGTCATCCCTTATCTCATCTTTGAGAACCTCAGTGGATCTTGTTAGCATCTTCAGATGACATGGTACCCTGTTCAGGATTCCCTCCATCCAGGAATTATCCATAGTGCCCCAGTAGAGCTTGTCAACCCTGTACTGAATGAAGTTATGATATCTCTGGAGAAAAAAATACACAAGAAAAAAAATTACCTTCTGGGTCAGTCATATTTTTACTGCCGCAAGAATGTTGTGTTATGTTGTTATAATACAAGGCCATTTCATTATGAATTTAATGACAACTATATTTGAGACGTTTGTCATATCAGTGTACCTTGTGGTTTTATTCATATCTACATTCTGTTTCTAAATGTATTACCTAAAACCTGGAAAAAAATGTATTACCTGGAGTCCTTTATTTTTTGTCTTTGCTGATTTGTTTGTCGTTAATTTGTTTGCTAAGTGTTTTAACAGTTTATGTATTATAAGATGTTCTTGCTATTACAGAAAGTGTTTTTCATGCAAAATTGCATTTTGTATTTTTCATAGCAGCTACTTACCACCATCATCCTCTCAAATGACGTTTCAGCACTGTATGGCTCTTGTAGGCTTTCTTCTGTCTCTGATTCCTCCCCACTATTACAATCAAAGTTGAAGAAATAAAATAATGAATAATAAATTATTAATACAGCCCCACACCAATAGGCAACCTATGTATAGCTTCTGCTCTGGTAAGAGTTCAATATTTGAAAAAGGTAAAAAGAAAAAAAAAAGGTAGGTTACTGACAGGCAGAAAAAAAAAAATTGTTTTACCAACCATGACTACTGCTGATTTCCTTTAAACACTGGGAGAAAACTCTGTGTTCTTGACATACTGATATGATTAAATGTTTAAACTAGATAGCAGTTATTTTTGCTGTGGATAGCATTATTGCCAATAAATCACATTCGTACTCCTTCAATAGCTACTTTTCTTCATGAGAATTTGTTCAATGTTAGAAATCAGAGTCCATATTTACTAAGCGATACAGGGTAGGAAATCGCTAGTGGCTAAAATGGTCCTACTCTGAGCTAGGAATATTTATTAGTCCTAAACTAATTATGAGCCCAAATCCTTGTAGTGATTCTGAGACGTTTAGTAAATATGGGCCCTGATCTTCAAAAAATCATGAGTCTTATTTCTTAGAAAACTGTCTTCCATTTAATCAAGGATTATGCTGCACTGCTTTCTCTCTGTGGCTTATTTAGTAATTGCAAATCATCTGCATTTAAAGCATGTGCTGCTGAGTGAATGCGTACAACTTAAAGAAAGGTACTGTATTTCTGCATTGTGTTAGATCATTACAGATACACACATATTCAAGATGAAAGGAAAACTAGGGTGCTAGTGTCTTTAAACATGGTTAGAACTCAAAACATTATTTATATGCCAAACATCATTCTGATTTTACATTGTTGCTGTTCATGATTTTTTGTTTGCTGCATTTATAAAAGACAAATACTGGGTTGTTTTTTACACAATTTCTAAACACAAGATATGGATGCCTTAAATTCATGGAACCCATAAATAGAATCAATTCTCCTGTTAATTAAAGTGTGCAAATAAATAAATAAATATTATTCAAATACAGTACTTGTTATATAGGTGCTGACACTTAAATTCAGAAAAACAAGACTCACAAGAATATACCGGTGAGAATCCTACGAAGCTCTATGCGATCTTTCTTCAATTCCGTATATCGTTTTATGAATTCCGATGTCCTGAGCCTGTTGCGTCCACTGTGGTCTGGCAGCTTGATCCACCCAGTAATGTCTAAGAGAAAGAAAAGGAGTAATCAGTTAGAGCACTAATTTTAAAACAATTCAAGTTGTCATTACCTCACTCATTCTCACTTAAAGGTTATTGTCTCTACTGGCATTTTCACATTTCCTGTTGGAAAACAACACACCTGGATTTCTTCTTCTTCCCAAGAGTGCAAGGCTTAGGTTTGGCATCCACCTAGGCCTCTCAGGAACCTGAAGGACACCAGACGTTCCCATGAGAGAATTCTTACAAACCAGTTACCAGTTCATACAAGACCTAAACTATACCACTTTATGAGGTTTATTCATTTTGCACACATTTATCACTCACCCTTGGATATTGTAGCAGGCGTTGTGAGAATGGGTTTGGAAATCCTCTCCCAAAAAGAGATTTCCTTCCTCCATCCTGTATGTGAGAAAATAACTTGGTTAGAATGATGCTGATTTATTTTCTTTATAGCCTAATGTTTTGCCAAGGCAGATTATGAAATAATCATTGATCAGAGAGTAATGCAGCTCATTACAACAATCATGATTCTGTGAAACGTTTTTAAAAGAACCAGAGCTCATCAGAAACCTTCTTGATAAGGTAGCCAATGCCACTTTAATTAAAAGATTAACCAACATAGGCCAAGTGTAAACCAGGCTTTTTGCTTTGTGTGGATTGTTCTGCTCTAGTGGGAGTCGGTGCAAAGGAAATATAAAAATTCTTGTCAATTATGTTCCACATCTAATATGTTAAAGTGGTTAAATGTAGTCCTGTATTATAAATCTGAACATGTATTATAAATAATAATATCTAACTAATAAATTGATTTTGACTATAAAAAAGCTGAATAACACAAGTACACATGCATCTGTTGTCAGTCTCACAGTACTACCTCTAGTAGTAGTACCGCCTATTATTGATTGATTGATTTGATTGATTGATTTTGCTTAATTCATTATAGCCGCTAATATCGTCTTTAAACTGTTAGCATGTTTTTATGGATGTAAATGAATATAAAATAGTATTTTTTAAGTTTCAATAAAATTATTTTGGACAGTTGGAAGCACCTAAAAATTAAAATGATTGCATTGTTTGGGTTGATTCAGGTCTTACCTTACAATCCATGGTCGTGGATTCTAAATGCACGCGTATACAGATTCAAATGTCCTCATGAAATCTATCAAAAATATAAAGATCTATAAAAATTGTTTCAATTTACTATTTCCCTAAATAGACTTGTATATAACGTATTCATTACTAAGTCAGTTCAAAATGAAAATAAATAAATAAATAAATAAATAAATAAATAGAGGTAGGTGCAATATAATCCTCAGCTGGCTGATTCTGATTTGCTGTCTCTATAATATTTTTTTAGAAAAACTAAAGAGCTTGTTTCCTTGTAAAACTGCACCACAAATTGTACCCAAGACTATTTTCCAAGCAAAGTGTCATCACTCCAATTATTGGGTTTGTTTTTATTAATTACTCTTTTTAAAATGCATACTTCTTCCTTTGCTCTACAGCAATTATTGGCATGAACTGTCATGCATACTAGTCAGCCAAAGAAATGTATACACAGGAAAAGAAGGAAAAAGGAAAAGAAACCTAGCATGATGTATATAGTACTTATATAATATTCATAATATCATTCTATCATTCTCATAATATTAGCATGAGTGTGCATCTTTTTTTCGGCTGAAAGTCAAGTTGTATATAATGCATTTTAATTCATTACAGCAAAACCATATAAACCGGTTATAATATAATATATCATAATAATATAAAAGAATGGCATCAATGGAAAGTATTTCGGAAGGCAAATATTTTAATATTAAGACGTGATTTTTGAGTTATTATTAATGGATTGTTTATACAAACGGTTACAATAGTAAACACTCTTTTGTGTGTTTTGGGGTGTATAGGCGATACTAGATCTAAGAGATAACGCTCGGCCTCTTTAATAAAGTCAGTTTATGATGATTATTTACTAGAGTTGACGCCTATAATAGTGAGTTTATTAAGTGTTTTATCTGAACACCGACCACTCGTAATAACGTCACGGCGGACCGAGCGCACGCACGCGCGAGCACGTCGCGCGAGCCGTTAAGTGATCCGTAACAATTGTTATTTTCCTCATTTAAAAAAAAAAAACAACTTCTTAGCATAAATTAACTAATCAACGAAGATAATCTTCTTGTCATGTATGAAATATCTTACCTTGTTAACTTTGACATGAGTCTAGTCTAAGTGCCGTGATTGAATAGGGCCACTCTTCTCATTATGACGCAATCATCATAGTTATCAATGGATACTGAAAAGACGGACCAGTTAGTTTAAGTAGCCTAGCAACAACAGCAACAACAAAATCCCTGCTGCGTGCATACATTTAAGTATTATAGCATACAATCATTTCCAGAACTATATACTCCTCGTGAAAATGAACACGTTTATTATGGTGATTCGGATTTTCCTAGAAATCTTTTAAAAATACGTACTATTTAGTTAATCGTGTGTTGTGGTGAATTTATTTATTGTTGTTTATTGATGCTTTAGGGTCATTTTGCTACCAGTGATTCAGAGGTTCTTGTTCAGGTCAGGTACATTTTAAGGATTCTATACTCAACACCTGTTTTTACTCAGTGTTACATTGTGAATGACAATACAGTAAGTTATGTCTTGAGTTTAACTCATAAGAACCTTCCATTTGTTAAACAGCTACTCCTTAAATATGAAAATAAAAACAGTACTTCTATAAGGCTGTGACAACGGCTTTTGTTTTTCAACATTTTTACAGTAATTTTAAGCAGCTATTCATCATCAAGTAAACCAAAATTACACTAGAATTTAAAAATGTTTTTTAAGGTATGTAAAAAAAAAAATGTATGGCTCGTTTTTTTATATATCCGCCACCCCTCAGCGCTTCATGGAGCATGCTTCAGGTGTTCCTCCACTGCTGCATCAATGTCTGGGTCTGTAGCATTTGGGCTCAACCTCTTCACAGCATTTGAGGGAAGAGACTAAATATATATTTAAAGAAATATAGTAGAACAAAGGCTAAATTGGAGGTGCTGTAAATGACATGCACTCATTTTGAAAATGTCTTTATGAATAACTACATTAAAAAGACAAAGAAACAAAACGTTGCATTAGAAAAAGATCATCTGTTTTACTGTTGAATAATCCTTTGTCAATAAAAGATGTTCTGCATTAAATGTGTGCTAGGTTAGTGAAAACACATGATATGGACATTTTTGTGACAAGTAATTATAATTAACTTATACTGCATCATCATACAAAAACAACCTACACGCAAAAAATAAAATCTGCAAAGCCTGGAGTTAAGTCAGTGAAGAGGCGGAAGGCGAAGCAAGAATTGCAGGCTTGCTCTGGTCGCATAGACTGGAGTGATTTTAAAGCTTCAGGAGTTAACCTGGACAAACTGACTGACACTGTGATATCATACATCAATTTCTGTGAGGATGTGTGTGCCAATGAAGACTTCTTGCACATACAACAACATGGGTCACAATAAAACTCAGTCATCTTACAAAATATTCAATATTCAATATATTACTAAATATTTATATCAGCTGCTATTTGCTGCTGCTTTCTCAATGCTGCTACTCACAAGAAATGTAACCTGTTTTTATCTATCATGCACTACCTCAACCCACTATCTCAGTATATCACAGTTTACTGCATTATGTCATGTCATGTTGCTGCTCCTGTTTGAACATTTTCATGTGCACTTTATGTCGTCTTGTGTTTTTTTGTATATCAATTTGTATAGGACTTTAGAATAGTTTTTGATAATTCATAGTGTAAATTTGGTTTGTCTTAGATTTTAAATCGCTAAATTTATATAAATTTCATTTTGTTCCGTGAAGAGAAAAAAATTCTAAGTTTCTACCTGTAGGTGTGATATGAACTGGGAATACACAATGATTAATGATAAACAATGAGTATGGTTTAAGGACACATTTCTTTTTGAAAGCATGACTCACAAATCAAAGCCAAAACTTACAGCTTAACGTATGACAAATTAGAACATTAACAAATTTGTAGGCTGTTTAATCCATATATCTACATAAGTCATGGCACTTTACTGTACCTCCTCCTTTTGTACCTCTGAACTGCAAATAAAATAAAATTGCAATCAATTGTGTTACCCAGTCCCCGCCAATAAAAACTCCAATTTGTTTAATCAGATAATCATATTTTTAAACTGAGCTCATTACCTGACTGAGGTTTTGGATAGTTATATTTTGGACTATATTATGTATAAAAGACTTTTAGCCTACTAGCTAATTTTAGACAAACTCAAACTTTTTTTTTTACATGTTCGTCATTTCTTTCAGTTCCTTCTTCTCAAAGAAGTAACACATACTCGCATTAATAAAACACTCCTTTTCTTGTTGTAGTAGAAAGAAAAGCGAAAATGTGTTAACGCTAAATTGTGGCAGCACAGTTTTCAAGTTCCAAAAACTTTATTTATCCCCATGGAGATATGCAGAGTAGTTTTTTTTTTTTTAGTTTTGACAATCCACATCCAGACTTCAAATTGTGACATATATACTGTACCTGTTTTATATGCAAATGCATAAACTTCATAAAAGTAATAAAATATTATACATACATACATATATTGTAATGTACAATAACAACTGGACGCATGACATGTGCAGAGGCTTTACAATCACATAACCACACAGGGCATGTTGTGAATATACTTTGTCATAAAACAAGATGTAAATAGAAATGATTGTGTAGATAAAGATGTCCTTTTTTCAATGGGTCATTCCTGACTATTGATGTATAAAGAATGTCAATGGCCATCAATTCAGACCCTCTTTAAAAACTACTTGGGGCAGTTACATTTTATTGCACAATTAGCCAAGGTGTAAGCAAAATTGCTTTTGCATATTTTGCCCTCAATGGATTTCAAGGCCTATTTCCTCTCCTCTTTAGAGTTGAAGAAACAGAAGACTACAATCTGCTGAAAATGAGATTTACTACTTATTTACTACTTTAACCAACTCTATTCTGTGCTGTGATGAGGCCCAAATCCTGACTGATAAATTTCATGTAATCTATTCCTATGTATCACTGTGGCCAAATGTTTTGAAAATGACAGAAATATAAATTTTCACAAACTCTGCTGCCTCAGTTTTTTTTTTATGATGGTAATTATATGAATGTTATAAAGAGTGATCAGATGAGTTGAAATTAATTTGTTGTTCTTTGAAATGAAAATGAACTTAATCCCCTGACCTCCATCAAGAAACTCATTTTCCCAGACTGCCTTTCAGCAACTCCCAACAACACATATTCCTAAGGGTCTCACTCCTAACCTGCAACACCAGTCTTCAGTCAGACAGCACCTAATTAATAGGATTCTGAGCAATACTTTAGTGCAAACCCAACTGGAGTATGCGAATTCTGTGGACAAATGGAGACAGTAACACATATTAACAAACTGTAAAATATATGGCAAAGAAAGACTCAGAAAACCATACAAAAGTATGGAGTAGAAATGTAGAAATGAAAATATAAAACATATACTAGGGACGATGAACTAGAAAATATATAGAGGTCTATTTAATTATCTGTACGAAACTGGCCTAGTAGATAGAATCATAAAAGTTTGATTCCACACTCCAGTCCAGCAGGTGGCGGTAATCCACTTAAAAGTTGCCTGCCAGCCGCCAACAAACTACAAAGAAGAAGAGGTTCCGCGCGAAGTATTTCATAGTATGACTTGCTTGTTTTTTTATTCTGATTATTGGTTTTGCCCGTGACATCCTGGTTGCGCCTCTTCTAACTCTTGCATGTATTTGACCTTGATTCAACCTCATGTTTTGCACTTGCATTTGTTTCATTGCATTGCTATCGTGACAGGATATGAAGATATCAATAACTTTTTAAGGAGAGATGTTTTGCTCAAGGAAAAAAAAATTGGGACAGACTAATATTCTGCAAAAGGAACAGGGATTGGACAGTAAAGCATCAAAGTGTGAGGTTTGCTTCTTAGCCAAATGGGGTTGGCTCACTCATAATTTTGCCTAAGAACACAGACATGAATACAGAATGGTACAAAAATAACCTCCAAGAGAAACTTCTCCCAACCATCCAAGAACAGGTTGGTGATAATGCCTTTTTTTTTTTTTTATAATGATGAACCTCGCAAAAAACCTGGCAAAATTTTAAATTCTGGGTCCATGGAGAAGAAAATCTCCAGATGAAGATTTGTGGACAAACAAAACCCCACTAATTCTGACAAAGTCCAAAAATTAATTATGCAAAAATGGGTTGCCATCAGTCAGGATGTGGCCCAGAAGTTGATTGACAGCATGAACTTTGACACATATGAAATGCTTGTAGTTATACTTCAGTATGCCATAGTAACATCTGACAAAAATATCTATAAACAATAGCAAAATACTAGTTTTATGTTTTTTTGTTTGTTTGTTTGTTTTATTCTTCAAAACTTGGCCACAGCCATCAATATGAACATACTGTAGCTGCTGCATTACTACCTTTTGTAGGATTTTAGAGTTAAATGGGAAGTTTGATATCGTCCTGTAGTTGGACAGCTGACAGAGGTCAAGGTCCGGTTAAGGTCAGGCTGGATTAATACTGTATTAATATTAACCTGCTAATTTAAAAGAATGTGGTGTACATCCCAACTGCTGAGTGAAGAGTTAACTATTTTAATAGGGGTTCAGTTATATCTGGCACTATTTGTTTGAGAAAATGTTTAGGAATAAACATAGGATGTAGTACCCAAGGCGATTATTTTGCAGAAGAGATAAGTGAAACGAGTTCAGTCTCTTGAAGGTGAGTAAAATATTCAATGTGCTGATCTGATATGGTTATCATCAGCTTATAAGATGTATACAAGTTTATTAAATTGTCTGGATTAGCCCGAGTTTCTTTGCCTAAACCTTACAATTTTGCTATTTAAAAAGTTAATGATGTGGAGATTTCTGTAGTGGTTTTATTCCTGATTAATTTTTCTGCAATAAATTAAACAAGAATCCAATAGTTATTTTTGTTATTTTCTGTAAGATATAGATTAATTATAGACATATCAAGATGCTCTTTTTCCTTTTGAAATGCTGACAATTTATTTTGATGCTACAGTATTTACTTTTTAATTTTCAAGTGGTCTGTTTTAAAGTGGACTTTTCTTATCTCTATTTTTTCTGTGGCCTGATTGACACAAAAATATTTAAACTCTGACCAAACAAACAAGTTTTGATCTGCTACTGGAAGTGCACAAAACCGCTATTATGCTCGACCTGCTTGTTCGCTCGTATGCCGAAACTGCTGTACATGGCAAAGAAAAATCCAGCTGTTCGAATATTTGCAAGCTAGGGCATTCGTATGGGGAGGGTGCACTATAATAATTAGCGAATTGACACTTGTTATTTGTGGCTATGTTTATGTTAGTATAGAGAACAAGTGCATTAAATTTGTGTCCATTTGTTTTTTTGTTTTTTTTTACAATGGCCAGACTATCATTATAAATAACTGTGACGCCTCCTCCTCTACCAGTTTCCCGAGGCCGATGTGTATGTGCCTGTATCCAGGACAACTAGATTTATTTAATGCATATACTTACATATACTACATATTCCATTTAATCCAGGTTTCTGTTACTGTAAACACAATATATAAATTTTCCATTTCATTAACAGTAAGCACTTTAGCTAATATTTAACAGTCCTAGTTTCAGATCAGAGAGGCTGGCTGTGTATTCAGTGTGGTCTGAATTTGTGTCTGAATATGTCTCTATATTAATTAAATTACCAAAACAGACTTTTGGGGTCTTTTAAAGTTTTTTTAAGCTCGGGGAACAGACACAGTCTCAATATAGTGAAGTTTGAGTAACAGACACTTTGCAGCCCACAAACAATCAGGTTAGCCTGTTTGTCTGCTCCCTGTCCTGGGCTCTGAGGAGTCACTGATTAACTATGCCTGTTTTGAGACTGAGCTATACTGCCCCTTCTCTGATTTATCCTTTGTTGGGGAGTCTCTGGAGCAATCCAAGTCTGCCTGTCAGATCATACTTACACCTACTACTCAACAGAATGATACTCAATTGTCCTTTTAAAGCCAGATGATGACAAAAAGAATGTCTTAGGAACAAGGAGAGGTGTGCATTTTGTAAGGGTTTTTACACAACATTAGGACATTTTAATGTGGACAAAATACCTGATGTATTTTCCACCATTAACATGTAGGGTTTACAATAAAGTAGACCAAGAATGACTGCTGCATTCTTTTCATTCATTATGTAGTGTTTTAGCTCTGGGTCAGAGGTATATAGAATCTTTAACGATTCGGATTAATTTTTGTTAAACTGAATTAAAATTTATAGCGTACACTTTATCATCTACCCGTCCAGCGCTAGAATGATTTAGTGTATCTTACCATTTCTGTTTATTTCACGGCCGATGATGATAATACAAAAGCTGGTATTTACCAAATTATGAGCAAGGTAACTTAAGATCTGGGCAAATGTTTAGACCTTAAAATACATGACCAAGACAACAGTTCTGTACAAAGAAGCAATTTATTTGACTAATCTACGATACATGAAACTACGCTTGAACACATGCATGCGCACGCACGCACGCACGCACGCACGCACGCGCGCACACACACACAAACATACCAACAGTTTGGAGGGTGAAAGTTAATTAAGTACATCTAGTACTGTTTACTAGATCAATGAAAGTTACAAGAGTAGAGTCTTGGGTTTAATCTTACGGTTTTAGTTATGAAACGAGCACCAATTTTCAGCAAGGTATGCAGCTTTGTTTGTATGTTTCGTTCTCAAGGTTCGCCTCCAGTGAAGGGAATCACGGCATTGCTGATTGGACCTTTTGTGTAAATAGTCTTAAATAGTTTTTTATTCTAAGGTCACGGGCAGTCGCCTAAGCATTTCACTACATATCGTACTGTTTATGAATGTGTGCGTGACAAATAAAAATTGAATTTGATTTGGTTGGTGCGCTGTGATTGAAATGAACCCTTCAGTGAGGCTTGGTTGCCTGGATACTGATGGCAGCACTCTGGAACAACTTCTGCTGCAAGAGTTCTGGCACGAAGTCTACTGGCACACTTTAAAGATTGTTTAGAATAGTGTCTCTGCCGTCTGCCTCTTTGTTCATTGAAAGGCAGGTGGAGAAACACGGAACTCGGTGGTCTGAGTTCGGGAGGGTTTTGACCCCACTCAGAGATGTAAAACTGCCTCCTTTTGTTTATCAGATTGTTTTTACCTTGGCGTTTTCCGCTTCTTCATGTTCGAGATGCTGCCTTGTCTCAAAGGACAAATACGATTAGCAAGATGGTGCCATGCAGGCTGGGAGATCGGTTCTGGAATGTAATAGATTGATTGCCCTCTTTGGGGGCCTGCTCATCCCTACAAGTTGCAATTACAGTATACATTTTTGATGTGCATGTTTTGGTCAGTGATAAATGTTTTGATTTTTGACTTGGTACAAGTAGTCCCTGACGAACATTCGACTTACAAATTTCCGCAGATACACATAGACTGCAGTTCCACTTCCAGTTTTATCACGGAAATAGTTCATGTGCATTGCAAAAAAAAAAATACAGGCTTCGTCACGTTGACTTTTATGCTTTACATTGTATATTCAAAACTGGCTTAAGAACGTGCTCCTGGAATGGTATTCTTTAGTCGGGGACGATCAGTATAGAAATATGTGGACTCAGTATGTACAACCAAGATCTATTTCTCTGAGAGTGTTGTCAGGAAGAAGGTAGAGAGTGTACAAGTTATCCAAATGCCTCACTGATTTACAATACTTACATTTGATAAATGTGTGATTGTATCATTGGTATAGAGGTATGTGGATTTAAGGATCCATTTTCCTAATAGTGACTTAGTAATAAGGAATGGCTTATATTCATGATCACACATACTGATTATCTAAATGTCCATATATTCTTTTGAGAAATATGTGAATCCTCACCGGGAGGAGGTACTATCTGTTTGGTCTTTTCCATTTTGATCTAAAAAAAAAGGGGGGGGGCAATCAGAGTTTACCTTCTTCTAGGCTCTGGCTGGGTTTTTGGCACATTTGTCACTCTATGGAAACTTATTCACATTTTGCATACTAACTTTCATTTCATTCATATGAGTGATTTTTAGTTTTTAGTTAAAAATTAGATTCTGTGATTCTACAAGAGAGCACAATGTTCAAACCACTGAAATCCTTGGAGCAATCGTGTACATTGTATGCAATTTTGAAGAATATCGCACACATTGATAAAATGTGAGATAGGCAGATGGTCATAAAATAAAGAGGAACATTCTTTAACATTTTTATTGACATTTTTACTGACAGTTATGGTTTACAGAACTTTTTCTAAATATCACTCAAATAGATAAATAACAATGGTTATCTAGTTACAATGGCACCTGTCAAGGGGTGGGATAGATTTTGGAGCACAGTCAGTTCTAAAAGATGTGTTGGAAGCAGGGAAAAAAGGCCAAGCATAAGGATCTGAGTGACTTTGACAAGGGCAAAATTGCAATGCCTGCACGACTGCAGTATGCAGCTTACTCCCAGAATGCAGTGGCTAGTACCTACCAACAGTGGTCCAAGGAAGAACCTGTGATTTTTAAAAAAAACAACCATAGCCACAAACGGCGTGCATGGTAGAATGATAGCTGCATCCAGCATTTATACTTCCTGGTAAACGGGAGGCTGCTATTTTGACTATTAATCATTGGTGCCAAGGATGTGACCTCCTGTTGTTGCCATGCTTCAAGATCAACGTAATATGACAACAAGGTATGACAATGCATGACACCAAGTTAAAGGGTGTCTGTAGTGCCAACAAAATCAAAGGCTTGCATAAGAAAAGTTCTGCCCCTTACGGCTGACAACACATGCATTTCCTTTGGCCTGCTCCGTGTGCCCAAGTGGTCATGACCACCATAACTTCTTTTCTTGAAGAATTTTAAAGAGTCTTGTGATTGGCGTCATTGTGATGCGCTCAGCCATGTCCTCACTGTTGAGATAAAACCTGCCATAACCACTGAAACAGTCACTGCCACTGGAACTGCTGAGTCTTTTCTGGAGCCATTGTGATATTCTTCGCAATGTTCTGTTGAGAAATCTTGGGTGCTGACATTCATGTGGATGTTAATTTGATAAGTAGCACCTACCAAGACATTCTTGCAGACCTACAACCCTGTATGGCAATATTATTCCCTAATGGCAATGGCCACTTTCAGCAGATTAGTACATCCTGCAACACAGTAAAAATGGTATATGTATAATGTATAACAGTTTAGATGAATGTTTTTGTTAACAGCATATTTACTTTTCTGTTAACAGTATAAGGGTATAGGTAAGTCTTTCTGTCAACAGTATGAGACGACAGTATTTTTAAAATATAATTGGTGGATTACAAACGGCTCCTTTATGAGTCCAGCTGGCAAAGTAAAGCAACTCCGCGACGAATCCAGTGCTCAGGTTGTACTTCTGAGTTGAGACTCATGGAGATGACATAATTTGTTGAGTGGCCAGTGGTGGACAGTGTCCCCCGCCTTTCACTCGTCTTATAAACAGGTGAAACGTAGCTTAGGCGCTTAGGGATTTCCTGCTTAAGCATGGGCTTAAGCCAAATCTACAATAGAGAAAATCAATGAGGAAAAACTTTACATATGCACACAAGTCAGTCTGTTTCTAATTACTAAATGAATCCAGAGAGATCAAATTAAATAGTGTCACCCCTATAAAAAATATATACAGTGTATATATAGTAAAATATTTGGACACTCTTTCTACTTCAATGTTTTTTGTTTTGTTTTTCTACATTCTAGAACAATACTGGAGATTGCAAAACTATGAAACAACACAAATGTAATTAAGTAAAAACAACAGTCATTTTTTATTTTAAGATATAGTACAAGCTGTTAAGATCAGCTGTTCTGGGTAGGTTCTTGCAAGAACAGTATTGTTAAGTGCTTCTTGCAAAATCCATCAAGCACCATGATGAAACTCGGCCTCATGAAGACCATACCACGCAAAGTTCATTAAGAGTTACCAGTCTCAAAAAAACACCAATTTACAATAACTCAGATTAGAGCCTTTATGAAGGCTTTACAGAGTAAGATATACAGAGGTTGGACAATGAAACTGTTTCATGGCTAAATTTGACCAGCCTGGTGGCCAGTCTTGATTGACTGTACATTCCATCAGTAAGAGCAGAGTGTTCAGGTTTGGGCTGCCATATCATGGCATTCTCTAGGCCCAATACTTGTACTAGATGGCTGCACCACTGCCAAGGACTACCGAACCATTCTGGAGGACCATGTGCACCCAATGGTTCAAACATTGTATCCTGAAGGCGGTGCCGTGTATCAGGATGATAATGCACCAATACTCACAGCAAGTCTGGTGACAGAGTGATGAACATGATGAACATGAACGTGAAGTTGAACATCCCCCCCTGGCTGCACACTCACCAGATCTAAATATTATTGAGCCACTTTGTGTTTTGGAGGAGCGTTTTCCTCCACCAGCATCAAGTAGTGACCTGGCCACTATTCTGCAAGAAGAATGGCTCAAAATCCCTCTGGCCACTGTGCAGGACTTGTATCGGTCATCCCCAAGATGAATTGATGCCTTATTGGCCGCAAAAGGAGGTCCTACACCATACTAATGAATTATTGTGGTATAAAATCAGGCGTTTCAGATCTCCAACCCCTGTACACCTCAATATCAAAAGTTCAATGGAGATCATTGCATATTTTAGACACCTTCAGCATAGTTTTGCAATGTAAAAAGAAATATAAAGTGCTACTATTTTTGTGTGCTAAGCTGCATTAATGACAACTGAGAAGTCAGAATTTTCCAGTTTAAACCTCCCACACTATTTCCCAAGTTACAGCATTTACACAGCATAACTCAAATATGTGAAGACTACATTAATACTTACTGTAAGCTGTCTGCAAAATTTGAATGTGACTGGAGTTTTAGGCTAGTGCTTAATGTATGTTTAGGCAAGATTTGTTTATTTCCAGAAAACAGTAGGCTAAAGCACTTTTTAGCCATTTAATATATAAAAAGAAAGTTAAATGACCAGGGTCCGTATTTACTAAGCATCTAGTAGGAAATCACTCATAAGTGGCCAAAAATTCTTAGAAGGATGCCTTTTTGGTTCTACTTTCAAGAGTCGGAGTAAGAGCTACAGTATTTACCAACATTCTTAAAATAGGGAATCTTCAACAAAACGTAGGAGACCTCCGGAGGTGTCCTAACTGCTTAAGAGTAGTGAGAAATTAGCATTTAGGCAGAGATGCGAATGGAAGAGAGATGTTTTATAAGCTCTGTGTCACTCAGTGTTACTAAAATATATGCTTTGATAGAAACTGAATACTTTTTACTTTTTTTTTTTAATTGTGTGCTGTACAGTATGTATCCAGTTCATTAATAAACATTCCATATGCTGTCTCCGCAGATGACTGATTTTGTGTCTTTTTATTCATTAACAAGGGATATTCCTGTGTTTCACACTCCTCGGGGGTACATGTGGCAAACTAACAGGTGACATTGATGTTTTCACAAATTACCTCCATTCACTTTTTATCTTTAGAAGTTAGATTAGAGCAGACCTTTACTTAAATTTTAATTTTACTGTAATTTCTTTTCAAATCATTTTGATCAGATTGTGAGTTCTGCATAGGTCTATGATAGGGGCATTAACCAGTTGTGATTGGAGCAGTCTGATTAAGGATAACATCATGCAGCCGAGTCACATATCTGTAAGTTTTCTCTGTGTGCATTAAGCTTTCACACAATTGCTGCTGATGCCACCATTTCCCTTTTCCGCCGTTTTAAAACTTCAAAAACCCGTAAAAACACCCTCTATAATGTGCAGCCTATTTTACTGCTCTCAGTGTCGTAAAAAGTGACATCATATGCTTTCCACGAAGTCCTACTCCTTGACGAAAGTAAGAATAGGAAGCTTTATAAATAACCCTTATGTCCTACTCTGAGATAGAACTATTTTTAGTCCCAAATGAAGTTTATGCCCGATTCCTACGAGTGATTCTGAGACAGTAAATACGGGCCCAGGAACTTATGGGCACTGCCATGTTAAAGTGTATCATGGAATCTGAACTCCCAGAACTGAATAGGAATTGCAAACTCAATTGAAACACCTGCTTGAAGGATCTCTGACCTTTTTGGAGCATAGTTCAATAGAGTGATGTGTAGACAACAGCATGACACTGCTATATGTGATTTATGATTTAAATTTTACCCTGTTGATTAACTTACATAACGCGTCGGGTGTCGATGCAAAATACATAAAGTAACCCATAGGGATATAAATAAGAAAATTATGTAAATAATAAATAAAGAAATTTTGAATACTTACCACTGGCATGATGTCATGGAGGATCTTGGGGTAAGACTCTGCTAGCAATTTCTTTTCTCTGTCCCAGCGTGCCCCATCAAGGAACAAACCACGAATATAGACCCCTGACAGGGAGAAAAAGTAACACCGTAGGTTATATATACATTCACAACCTTGAAATGCAAACATGCTAGGTTTCTCTCTCTTCATTTCGCTAATACACACTCATACACTAGTTTCTCTATTTTTGCTGATCCATCCATAACTCTCAACCTAAATCTCAGCTCACAACAAAAAATGTGAGGAGTGGCATGCAAGGGGCGCGTTGCTATGCACCTGGGACCAGAGGTGGAAAGAGTACTAAAATTTCGTACTCAAGTAAAAGTACTGTTACTTCAGTGAAATTTTACTGAAGTACAAGTAAAGTTACCAACATAAAAATCTACTCAAGTAAAAGTAAAAAGTAGCTGTTGGTAGTATAGTGGTGTCGGAAATGTTTTCTTAGCACACACCAGGCCTGGAACAGTAATACCAATCATGCATCATTTAAATGCCCAAGACTATCCCTGTATTATAGGTATGTCATGCTTATGTGTTCCAAACACCTGAGCCTGTTCACAGAGAAAAGTGGTCTAACCATTATGAGCATATGCACATATGGTGTTCCTAATAAACAGCTATTTATCTGTCTGTTCATCTCTTTTTCTGACTGTTTCTCTCTGGCTTACCATCCTCAGGAGCCTCTGTGAACTCCCTGTCGTCCATGACTTCAAAGTCAAAGCCGAGCAGGTCGATGGGGATGCCGTGTTTACGAGCGTAATTCTGCTGACCTCCGGTTAGGAAAGCTTGGGTGAAGAAGAAGCCTGACATCCAAAACACAGCTGGTGTGCCTTCATCATACCAGTCCTACACAAAGAAAACACACAGTTAACACTCTGTGATCATTATTGCTACCTTATACAAGTCTATAAGAGATGGCTAACTAGGACCACAATCTTTAATCACTACGGCATCATCTTTAAATATCAACAAATTTTAATATAACAAAATACCATGCTTATAGTATGTTGTAAGTATAGTAACATACGTTCTTAGGTCAGTGCTGTGTGCTATATGTGTGGTCAAACAGGACAGGCCAAGCATACCTGTAAGAATTTAAGCCTCTCCAGGAAGTCCTTGACGTATCCTCCAAGAGGCTTGAGGCTTGGGTAGGATTTTTTCATCCACATTCCTGGAACACGACCCTTCAAGATGCTTGTCACTACTTCCTCTAGCTCGGCTGACATCACCACCAGCCCCTGTAGCACAGAAAGGTAAATAGGTAAAACATCTGGCACGTGTTTTTTTATCTTCAGTACCAAGTGTGACACAAACCACTGTAGGGCATCTGTCCCACACCACACAGGCTTCTCCGTACCTCAGAGCTTACAAAGATGATCTAAGGTCACACCATGATTTCACAGGTTCTAAAGCTTGCTTTAGAATTCCCTTTTAAGGTTTTTAACCATTTACGGTTCACATTTAAGAATTCACATTCACAAGGCTCCTCGTTATATTAAAAGCACCTCTAAAACTGATCTAAGGTTCCTGAAAGCCTTCAAAAGTTTCTCTGAGAGTTCTATGGATCCCTTAAGTCCTTTAAAGTATCTATAATGTTTTTTTTTAAGGTATCTTATCTATGGTTCTGACCTTGATGGCCTTTTGGATGTTGATACATGAATCACGGATTGTCCGTAGCAGTTTAATGAAGCGACCCATCTCCTGCACCAGCACGGTGTTCATGCTCTGTCTGTAACTGGTGGGAAACTTGCGCATGGCTGCTTCCGTGTCAAAGTCTTCTGGTAGTTTGCTCAAAATGTCTGAAGCCACCGCAGACACCATTTTGTCAGAGGATTCAGCATCACCCCCTGTCATCCGAGACTGTAGGAGAAAGATGAAGGGGAAAAGCTGGATTAGCAAATCCAGTGCCATAATTAAACACCAGGCCTTTGCTTGCAGTTTATTCTGCAAAAGCCACAAAATTACTCACTTGACTGGAGATTTAGCGTGAGCTTACATTTATGGTTAAAACTCCCACACACAGATTAACAGTGACTAGCTCATCAGAAACATGCATGATTGTTGCAGCCCACAGTTATGCCAGGGAAATCATAAGGAAACTAACATTACAGCTAGTAGCAGAAAGAAGCTCTTTTCATTAGTTACATACAAACAAGGGTAAACATAAATGCAAAGAAATTAATGTTAACTCTTTCAGATCTAAATAAAGAAACAGCTGCAATAAATGAAGACATCATTATTACATAGAAGTAACACACACTGGTTTTCCTCAAATGAATATAATTTAAAAAACATACCGATTGGATAAAGTCCATAATATTGGAAATTGGGACTAAAGATAGCAGTGTGGGCTGATCCATTTGACTTCCCTGTGCGTGAACTATATTAATCTGTGTTTTATTATTTACAGTGACTTATATTTCCTTCAGGACCAAGAGAAATTAATTTGTAATATCTAGGTTCAAGCAATGAGATTTCATCAACCTGAGTGAGCAGGATGCTGTCAAACAGGAGCTGCGTCTCCACCTGGTCCTTGGTGATGTCAGCGTTGGCGTTCATTCCAAAGATTTCTGGTGACGGGTACAGTGGGAGTGCTTTGGTGTACTCTATGTAGCTGGTGAGCTGGAAAAGAAACAAGATACCTTCTGATGCACATATGCAGAAAGGAGAGACACTTGAAATGTATGGTGCGTTTACAGCATGCCACCGTTATGTATTGTATGTGTGTGTGTGTCAGTGTGATATATTACATCTCCTTCAGGCGGTGAGTAGTATATCCCGCTTGGGTCAAACTTGTACTCTGGGTCTTCAATGATCTTATTGGTGTAGAAGATGGAGAGGATGGTGCGGAGAGTCCGGCGGTCCCAGTCATCCGTCACACGTCCTCCATAGTTACACTCTCCTGTCATGTAGCGCAGAGCATCGAATGGCACATCCTAAAACAAACAAACAAATATTATTAATGAAAGTAGCTTATATAGTCTAGTTGAAAGAGATAAAGATTATTCACATATGAGGTGACGCACCGGGGTCCCTTGAGTTACATAATTAAACAATTACTAAATTTGACTTTATTTGTATGTGTAGTTAATATGGTTAATTGGTTATTTTCTAATATTTAAATAATGGTAAATTAATATTATTAAATTCTATTAAAACATTATTATGTTTAATTATATTGAAGCATTGTAACCATGACAACAAGTATAAATAACAGTTATGTCTACAGAATGATTCATGTTTTTAAGAATTTGGAATTAATCAAATACAGTAAATGTAACTAGACAACGTAGTTTTGATATTTATTTTCTGCCTAAGAATGTTTTAATTATGATAAGAGGGATAATCATGTCTTTCAAGTATGAAGGAACTATACAGTATATACTGTACATACAGGTGACAAATTTAAAGAAAAATCTTAGGTGATGTTCTAAGGTATAAATACTAAAAATGGGTGTTTAGAAAACTGTTCTGCCAAAAAACTGGTGTTTTGGTGATGGTAGTAAATAGTGCTGTGGAAGACATCACCCTAAAGTTACACATACTGTAGGTGTTCAACTGGGGAGTTTTTCACAGTCTTCTTTTCCCTAATTGTCTCATTTGATTAGGGAAAAAAGCTATAACCTATGATAGTTTTATTTTCACATCAAAGACTCTCTTGATGATGTGCTGGCATGCTAGGTGTCAGTGGGCAATTTCCACACACTTCAGAAGTCAATGGACTGTGCAGAAAGTGTATGCACTGTGCGTGTGTTTGTGTGTGTGTGTGTGTATTCTTACTTCATATTGGTCCAGGAACATATGCAGTTGCTGAACTGAGACACGCAGGTCAGTTTCATTGAACTCATAGGGGATGTTCCAGCCCAGGGGTCCGAACTTTCTTCGCTCTTGGGCAAGAGCATGAAAGAAACACAGGCCATACAGGAGCTTTTTGAATACCGCCTAAAACACATACATACAAAAAAATATATAAATGTATATTTAAATGTGTACATGTACAAAACCCATGACTACACAATTACGTGAATAACACCTGAGTGAAGAAAACTATTTTTTATGCTCTATCGTGAATCAGATACTACCCAATGGACAATAAACGTTTATTTAATTCATTTTTTTTTTTTCTAGACTCCGGACTCACCGGCTTTGAGTTGCTGTTGAAAAACTGTGGATCAGAGATGGGGTCCATATTAAGGGAGCCGACGATGTTGGAACGCAAGCCCTTGGGAGCCTCGTTTGTCATCTTAACACTGTTCTGAAGGACGGCCACAGGGAAGTTAGGTGAGGGGTAACTCGTGAGCCACAGACGAAATTCTGGATTAGTGGTGTCTGGGTTAAGCTCCTGGAGGAAAATAAGGTCACAACATTTTAGCAGTTGGTAGAACAAAAGGGTCTGTGATTTCTTCATAATAACCATTAATTTAAAATAGTAAGAATGTTAAAATAAATTAAATAATTCAAGGTCTATGACACGACTCTACACTTATTATTATTATTATTATTATTATTATTATTATTATTATCTGAGACATCTCTCCAAACACTGCATCCAGGTTCTGTTATGAAATTTCCTCCAAGTACTATCATAAATGGGAGTAATCAGTGATGCCACAATAAAGTAAAACCAGTGCTGTCTTTCAAGTACAACAGGCTGTAAACACTAGTTTCCTCCAAATACCACAAACTATGTCCCGCTAAACACCACAAACTGTAATCAGCAATTTCTACTTCTAGTAATGCAAATTTCTGGTTTAACTATTAATCCAACGACTTTATTAAATGCTACACACTATACTTCTACTTCCAACTTTCATTCAGGTTTCACTAATAAACCAGCAGTACCTCACAAACCCGTTCCAGCGTTGTCATCCAGGAAGTGGCCAGGTGGCAGTTTTGCAACACCACCCAGGTACCATACCTCATTCCCCCCTCAATCATATTCATTGCAATGGGACCCTGGCCTTGGCCCAGTGACAGAGAGGTCAGCTTGTTGCCTGTGAAGCCCTGTGAACAACATCAAAGGGCTTTTCAATACTGTACAAACATTTTATTTTGGTGTAACCTACAACACTTTCTTTTTGACAAATGCTGAAAAGAAGGATGAATGTTTAACCTGTTCATCTCCAAACTTCAGCAGAGCTGCCATGGGGTCGGAGCCTGGTGAGAGGATGAAGATGAGGGGAGCGCAGCTGTGACTGTCTGAAAAAGCGTTCCCCAGGTTAAAGGGAGGAACCTCGACGAACCGTTGTCCCAAGTTGCTAGACACGAACTCCTGCACCATAGGAATGATCTGCAGGTAAGAAAAATGGAAAAGAGGAACATTCATAGTGTAGATTAAGGGGTTTCAGGTTGTAGCACTCATGACAGTAAATTGCACGATTTATTTTATTAAAATTGCATGATTGTTTTACCTTGTCTGGTCTCAGGCAGCGAATCACCAACATTCTCCTAAATTGTCCCAGTCCCTCTTGCCACTCTCCGGGGAAAGGTGTGTGATGAGGATCCTGTATAAAAACACACATGTAACATATAGTTCTCACTTAAGCCATAATTTCCACTGTCATGTTTTAAGAACCTAATACAGCCATCTTGCATGATTTTAGAATCTCTTCTTTTATTTTCCAAACGCACCTTATTAAACACAGCTATTAGTTATTAAACACACCTTGCTGTCATACACTTCCTTCCATTCATCATTTAAGCATTCCAGGTCTTTTCGCAGGCCCCTGAAGGGCACCAGCTCATCCAGACGACAGATCTCGTCCCAGGATTTTTTAGCCAGCCACTGGCAGGGTTGGGGGTAAGGGTTATCCAGACCCACGCCACCCGTCAGCAGAAAGCGCCACTCATTTTCATCAATCTACAAGATGGACACAAGATCGTGTTCCAAAATTATAATATTCCTGGTCCAAATGATACAGTATTATCGCAATTTGGTTTCTGTGTCTATGAAATAACTTTGAAAATAACAAGTAACAGCAGCATTTTAAAGAATCAAAAACACATGGAAAAGGTGACAACAAACATGCTTACTGATTTTAATGTGGTTAACACATGTGGAAAGGCAGTACTTACAAGTCCTTGGTGCTTAAGCAGGTTGACACTGAGGCAGAAGGAGAAGAGTAGCTTGTCTTTCTCAAAGAGTGATCGGCACACATTGACATAAAGGGAGTAAGTGAAATGGTCTCTTAGGATCTGCAATCTAGGCAAACACACATAGTCAAGTAAGAAAAATGTATACTAAGAATTATCATGTTTTTTATTTTTCCTTTTTATATATTAATTTTTTAAATCTTGGTGCAATGGTTTCATGAATATATCACTGTTATTGAGACATGGTGATTAATTATTTTAATAAGATATTAAAGTATCTTTGGGGATTTGGACAACTTTTTTTCCTGTAATAAATGAAACTATCATTCAAAACATTTTATATACTTGTTACAGTATCTTTGTGTTATGTTAAAATTTGTTTCATTATCTCAGTAATTTTAGTGTGAGAAATATGCAAAAAAATAAACAATATACAATACAAATGAAGGAAATGGGCAAATATTTTGCAATGGCACTGTATGTATTTGACATATTAAAGCTCAAAATAGTTTTTTATGGCTTTAAGATAATAAAAAAAAAACATTTTCATGAGACACAAAATTTCTGCCATACAAAACAAGTGATGCAGCTTCCTACCTCTCCTCCAGAACTTCGCTCTTGTCTGAGTTGTCGATGGATGAGTTAAAGAGATTGATGAACCAGCCGAGTGAGTACTGGTACATGGGTTCAATGTTGGCCAGATCAGCGATGGAAAAGAACAAAATGCCAGAGTGGACTGCAATGGGTGTGTAACCCAAACGTGTTTCATCAATCATTCTTTCCGTCACCTCAGCCACAGCTTGCTTCTCTGAGATATTATTGGCCAGAACTTTGGAGGAGGAGAGAATCTCTACAGCTCTCTCATCCTCCAGGATGTTCCCTTCAGATGATGAGAGTACTTTCAAGATCCTGTCTTCGAGCTCTTGAAGCATTCTGCAGGATGAGGAAAAGTGGCCCAGACTCTTAGATACAGTAAGTCACAAAACATATTTAAGATTATACCACAATTTCAATCAACTCAATTATTATTATTATTATTATTATTATTATTATTATTGGCGCAGTTGTAATGCAATGCACCCCAACGTGAATCCGAGCTACTCTTACCATCCTGAAGAACATTATTTCCCAATAACATTGTCCCACTTTGTTATGCGTCAGAATTTCAATGTTTGCGAGCACTGTCCCTTTACAAAAATAATTTTAAAAAGTCTCTTAAGGTCGAAGCTCTTGGGTAGAGTTTGCTCCTACTTTGACAAAACGTGTGATTTTTCCTCTTATCGTGTCTAAAGCATCTCTTCACATCATGTGTGAGCACTGGGATACTCTTATGCAGTCACATGAGAAAAACAAAAGCAACAAAGCTAATTCTAATGATATTAACAAGAAGGAAAACGTGGGAAATAAAGGTTCTCTCTCGACTTACTTCTGGTTTTCTGCCCCCTGCAGGATGAGGGCTTGTTTCTCCTCCTCTAGATCTGGCCTCTCTCTTGCCACTACTATACCAAGCAACTGGTCCTGAATTCCCTCAGGTGTGATCATGAAGTTTAAAAGAGTCACCTAAACATTCACGGAAAATTTGAATAAAGTATTGGCACACAGGACAATTCCATTTCACACCATATATGAAAATTATGTTTTATATTTGATGTCCTTTTTTATGGTTGTTGTGTACAAATGGTGAGGGTGTGCGTGTGTGTGCATATGTGTGTGTGCATATGTGTATGCATGTGTGTGTGCGTGTGTGTGTGTGTTTAAGCCCCACCTTGACTGAAGTCTCTGGCAGGTAATGTGGGTTGCGTAGTTTGGTGGTGATGTAGAAGCGAAAGTCTGGTGAGTACTCTATGGTGGAGTCTCCCAGCCGGATACACACACTCCCACCCTGCTTAAACGTCTGCTTCAGCAGCAGAGGCTCAAGAATGGGGTCCAGCTCCTCTCCTACATTTTCCAGCAGCACTGGGAAAAAAAAATGTTTAAAGTTGCTTCATTTGCAATGTACTGGGAAAATGAACAGTAAACAAGTACAATAATCAAATTATTTACATTAATTTTAGTAGTACATTTTTCTGCAATTACCTGGCTTGCCAAACTGAATGCAGTTCTCCAGCGTCCTCACATAGTCACTGTCGCTCAGCTTGATAATGTGCAGGTTGTTGGCTTTCTCCATGTTCTTTACCCATTTGTTTGCTTGGCCCTGTGGGTCGATCATCAGAGGCCATCGCCTTGCGTTCCTGCAGAGGAGAGATGTAAGACAAAGAAGTTAGGAACATTTCAACATGGTAAAAAAAAAAAACACAATCCCACCTGAAGTAATATTTGCCCAAGGCCAGATAGAATTTAGCAACATTCTTGCATAAAGCATTATGGTCACTTGTCTATATTTAGCATGTCAAAAGATATACTGCAATCACATTGCACAAACAGTATGATGTTTACTACATAGATGTCATGACTCAAAGAAGACCAAGGTGTCTTCTAGATTCAACTCTACAGCTGTCACACAGGGAATCCATATCAAGTCGTAAGGTAACGTGTGCGGAATACAGCACCTCATAAAGTGCAACATTGTGCAAGCATATGATCGACATTATATTTCTTGTATGTATAGATTTGAGGAAGTATTTACGAAATGATGATGGCGCTGTCAATGGAGAAACTATCTGATGGAAGACCGGCGATGTTCCAGCTTCTGATTTTCACCGCATCTCCCAGAGAACGCTTCAGAGACACATTCTTAGAGCAGGGGATCCCTCTGGCCTTACACAGCTCGATCCATTCTTCTGTAGCACTCTACAAAGGCAAGTTGAAACAAACAATTGAAATATCATATACTGTACAAAAGAATTTTGCTCGCAGACCAAAAAAACAAAAGCTACTTGACCATTTTACAAATATTTTCCCTGGTCTTATGATTTTGTTTAGGAGTACATATGATTTTGTACAGTATATACATTGAAACCAATGAAACCAGCATCATTAAATCCATTATTTACGAAAAAAATAAGAATTTTCCCTTATATCAATTATTTTGTGTGTGGGTATATATACCTGTCTATAACTCAGTGTAAACGGCCCGAGGTAGGCTACTATAGCAGCTGAGACGAGAATATCTCCGGTTAGGTTGATGTAGAGTTCTCCCAGGTTTAATGCCGTCTCACTCCAACGTGTCTTCTCTCCTCCTAAACCACCAATCAGCTGTTCTGCTCTCTCCAGCTTCTTACTACACAGGTCCACCTATCACAAATGATGTGCTCACATTATTTTTTATTTAATTTTCTAAACTGTACGGCCTATAACCAAAGCGGAACAATATAGGCGTGATCTTGGGATTGGTTCCAGATTCACTGTGACTCAATGGTTAATATTGACATATGAATGAATGATGAAAAACCAAGTGATCAGATCTCTGCACTTATTAATAAACTATGTCTTACGAACATTTCTGTAAATCGAATCTATAATTCGATTTTAGATTACTATACCATATAGCTAATCAGATTTACGCTTGCATTTAATTCCAACACTGCCTACTGATTTTCAGTTACATTTCAATACTGACTGACACATGGACACATTATTATTGTTGTTGTTGTTATAATTACTAACTTGATTTTCCAGCTCGGTTTTCTTGTTCTTGTTGTCCTCTAGAGTCTCCTGAAGTTTTGCCAGTTGTTCCTGGACTACCTTTAGAGCTGCCTGCTTCTTTTGAAGGCTGTCTGTCGCTAGCTTCAGTTTAGCTTCTGCTTGCTCCAACTTCTCTTTCTTAGGTGCCACAACTTTCGCAACCCTGAGAGACAAGACATTATAGGAATGATTTATTTCACCATAAATTTTTTAAACAGCTTTGGTTTTGGAGAATAATTAAATAATACTGACTGTATTTTCTTATTTTACTGAAAAATTTCAGCAGGGACAAACTTAAAATTGAATTGAATTGAATGGGAATCATTCACTTAGTGGTGATTTGGGATCGTTACTTGTCCATTTATGTTATACAAACTCACTTGTCGTAAGCATCCATAGCACAGACCCACTTGCAAAGGCCCTCAGCTGCAGTGGATGCTGACCGGATTTTCTCGGGGACGAAGTCCGGGTTTGTGATGTATTTGTTGCGGATGATCGTCATGTAAGCAGGTGGAATGTTGTCTTTGTTGTACTCATGCAAGCTCTGCAGGAACTTCATGTCACCTAGAAGCTTCTTGGCTGGGCCCCAGAAGTCCTCAATCTTTTTGCCCGGGGTGGAAGGATCAGGAATGCGGTCAGGTTTCAAGCCTTTGAGGATACAAATGGCCTCCATCACGAGTTTGACTCCAGCTGGAGGGTTTTTCATGGATTTCACCAGCGTAATGTCCTACAGAAAAAAGGCAGACAAACTTGTGTTTTAACACAAAGTACTTTTGATGAAAAAGATCATTCTATTATATTCGTGTGGGTGTGCACTTCTGTTTTCTTGCCTGTTGAGTAAGTGTATCAAGTGCGGCTAGAGCTCCCCGAAGGATGGGCATAGCAACAGCCAAGTCTGCATCACACTCGTCTTTGATGGCCTTGGCAGCCGTGGCCTGTTCATTTGCCACTTCCTCTTCCACGCGAACAACCTTCTCTGTCTTGGCCGCCTCCTCAGATTCATGCTTAATCACCACCATCATCTCATCCACCTTTTTGCTAGCCACACGGAGCTCAGGCTGGAGCGCCTCCAGTTCACTTTGCATGGTGGCCACTTGAGCAGCAGCATAATTCAACTTCTCTAGACCGACCTCATAGCGCTGTTTTAGCTGCATTACCTCTCTGGGGAGAAAAGAATGATATAATATGAGGTATTGGATGAAGTAATATACATCTTGAAACATTTTCCATCAGCTGAAATTCAAATATATAAATTCACACTGTGCTTAATGACAGACTCTCATGAACATGCAAAAAGACACTTACGCTCTCTTGGACTCCAGCAGGACTTTGAAAGTGGAGATGAGCTCGAGGTAGGACGTTGGGGTGACATAGTTGTGGCGCTGCAGCTCAACCAGAAAGCGTAACGAAAGATTGATGGTGGAAGTGTGGAATTTCTGGCACATATCTATGCAGCCAGTGCGGACATCATCTGTCATCTCGGTTTCCTCCAGGAACCGAGATGCCACAGCCTGTAGAGCATCATCGGGCCAGCTCTTAAGAGAAAAATTTAAGAAACCTAGTGAATGCGGGCAACAGGAGGGTACATGCTTTTTACTGCATGGACAAATGTTTGTAGAACCAGATGATCACATTCAGTTCTAGATTTAGCCTGCCATTCGTTTTTCACATCTTGCTTTCAACTTTGTGGTATGAGATGCTGAAAACCTTTACAAGGTTGTGATGATCAGATGTTCACATACTTCTAACCATATACTGTATATAATAAAGATTAATTAGCATGATTTTGTGCCATAATATTTTAGTACTTGAAATATCACTTGCAAAGCATTTAATATTATCCCACCTATTAGTGGTACATCCAGGAGACCATTATAAACAGATGCAAAGCTTACCTGGAACCAGTCTATGGTGCAACAGTTGATAAGTGCCGGGAAACGTCGTAGACGGCCTCGGAAGGCGTCACCTATTGGACTCATGGCCAGCACCACATGCATTTGACTACGACATCGCTCTACAAACATGTTAAACAGGGCCAGAGAACTTCCATCTGTCTGCTTCTCCCGCTCCCGCTGACGATCCAGGGCCCGCATACGTTCACAGATTTCTTGCTTCTCGTCCACAGAAAAGAGATTAGGAACTTCACCTGTGTTGAGCATATTGCTAACATCTTCGAGGAATGACTCCATCTTGATCTGGGTGTCGGTGAAGAGGAAGACTCCATGGGTTTCCCCGAATGTTGATTTGCGCATAATTTGTTTAAGATCATCACGCCATTCTGTCATGCCGTAACTCTTGGAGATCTCCACCTGGAAGAGCTCAGCTTCAGCCATGTGAGCAGCCAAGCGAGTCAGGGACTGCCGGCCACTGCCTCCAACACCAACTAGGAGTGCATGACCCCGTGGCTGTTTTAGGATACGAGAGATCCTACAGACATGCTCGATGGCAAATCGGAAGAGTACAAGGTTCATCCGTGCCTTGCTGATGTTGTTAAAGTCCTCTAGGTGGGCCTCAACCACCTGCCGTAGCTGATCGAGGTCACCAACCTCACGGTAATTTCGGTCATCACCCTTGGGGTCATGGAAATCACAGAACATAAGGCTGCGCAAGTCATCTTCATTTACGCATCCATCAGAATCAAAGTCAAGGTGCTTGAAAAGCTGATGGAAGTCCTCCTTTAGAAGGGACTTGCAAACCGTTTGCAAGAATTCTACCATCCAGGTGCGGTCTGATGGGTGAACCAAGCGGTCATAAAAAACTCTCTGCACCTGAAACAATACAAGCATTCTGTCAGAACTATCTGAGTTCTCTCAATATCTAAGAACAGGCCTTTAGTATAAAATAATTTCTTAATCTACTTTTTATGATTTCTACCTCATGCACCCATAAGCGTTTAATAGCTTTGGGGTCATCTGCACTATCTGGGCAAGATAAACAAATGCCCTGGATGACGCGGGAGAAATCACGCAGGTTGAAAAGATAATGTGACTTGTCTGGGGTAGGCAGCAAGTTCTTAGTGGCCTCCCGATACACTGCCAGGGTGGCACCTACGATCTGAGATGTGAGTGGGGCAAATGCTCCAGGAAAGGGATATCTAAAAAACAGCACAAGTATACATTTATTTTAGGATATTAAGCAAATGCTGGCATTAAATGAAGACTACAAAACACAACTCAAAACACAAAATGATCAGAAAATTCAGAATTATGGGATATTCATTTAAGCTGTAAGAAATTATTCTACTGATTACATAGTACTAACATTACACATTTAAAATAACTGAACAAGTGAAATACAGTGGAACCTTGGATTATGAGCATAATTCATTCCGGGAGTGGGCTCGTATTCCAAAACACTCATAAACAAAATCAAACTTTACCATAAGAAATAATGAAAACTCGTTCCACAGCCCAAAAAAATAAATACAGAAAAATATTTAATACAATATATAAAGTAAAAATAAAACAAATTAACCTGCACTTTACTTTTAAAAAAGTTAAAATAAATCCCAACAAATAAGTGGTTCCGTTTGTGCGCGCAGGCACCGTGTATTTGTGTGTGTGTGTGGAATTAGCCCCTTCCCTCGCCTCGTCTTACACAGTATAACTCCTCCTCTCTCCCCCACCTCGCTTTTTAAGTTTCACAACAAATACACACACAACAGAAACACTGTTTTAACAGGAAAAAAAAAATCTCTCTAATGACACTCACGTGAGCGCAGACTAACGGAATCCCTGCTGTAAAGAAAAACAAAACAAAACAAATGAACCAGCACCTTGCCTTTGAAAAGAATCGCGACAGAGCAGAGTTTCTGTGTAGAGCAGAATGTGTGTGTGTCTGTGTGAAGCCAGGGAGGGGGGAGTGTAAAGGCGAGAGAGTGTGTGTATGTGTCGGTGTGTGTGTGTGTGTGTGTGTGTGTGTGTGTCGGTGTCAAAAAACTCAGCACTCGTAAATCAAGACATGCTCGTTTTTCAAGTCACAATTCATTAAAAATATTTGCTTGTCTTGCGGAACACTCGTAAACCGAGTTACTCTCAATCCGAGGTTCCACTGTACAGCTAAAAATCAGAAAAGTAAATCATTATAACTTATATACCACAGTCATTTACCGTATAGTTAAGTGCCAGTCCAGAATTCTGGAGAAAATTGTCTGCATGGTCTTCTCATCAAATTCATTAATTGTTACTGTGTTAAAATGCCGGAGGAAGCGAGGTGTCACTGGGTTCCTCCCACCACCTGAGAATTATAGAAAGACAAGAGGAAGTCACACATTCCTTTTGAAAAAAAAAAAAAAACAATAGACAAAACCAGATGTCTACAGTATAAGTCTTTTATCCTTGTTATTATTCACATTCGGTGTGAGATACAGTACAGTAGCCAGTCTTACCAGGAGGTCCCATTGCACACATCAGCTGGATGTCCACCAGGTTGATTGTGGAGCAGTCCTTCAGGTCATACCAGTTCCAGTGGTCCAGCCACTGGCGCAGAAGCTCTACGGGAGGTTGAGCACCGTATGTCTCTCTCGCTGGCATATTCACATCATCCACGAATATCACCTACACAGAGAACATACTCAAGCATCTCAAGCAATACACAAATCTAAAATAATGTGCATCCTTTTCCGGTGGATGAACCGTCCTACAAGATTTATGAAATCCTAAGCAATGTTTAAACTGGGACCTTTTAAAGAAAAAAACACTGCTTTTTAAAAACAGTTTAGTTGTGTGACCTCAGACATGGAAATAGAAGATCAGGATCAAAATCTGTTTGCTTTTCCTCTAATAAATAATACGAAATCAACAATAGTGGATATACAATACAAAACCTGTATTATGTAATGACATATATTACCATATATTATGTTAAGGATTCATACCATCTTTTGTCCCAGTGGGGCACCAAATACTCCTTTGCGCCTTTTGTCCAGCTTGGACATGATAATGTTCTGAGTCTGAGCGGCTGTTGTTTGGGCTGAAAAGTTGATAAGCAGAGGATTGTATATATCCTTGTTGAGCCCCTTTAACAGAAAGTCCTGCAGAACAACAAGAAGAGTCAATTAATCTCACCAGATCTTTTCCGAAGATATAAGGCAAGATACAAGTTCTGAATATTTACGAAAAATGTCCAAAGCCTCATATTGTATGTTAGAGGAGGCAAATCAGTAGACATTTGTCTCAAGCTGCTGTCATTTAACAAGCACAATATATAGAAACACACACTAGTTCCATCAGCCATGAGGTATTTTGAGTGTGAGAGAGAAGCCTTCTTAGATGCCAAATGTTCATTCATTCATTCATTTAATAATTTAATCATATTTTCTTCCTGTGACGACCCTGTTGAAAGGCGCAGGTGAAAGACCAACAGCAACAACAATTAGCCTAATTAACAATTAGACCCACTGAGCACAGGAGAGCATGCAAACTCCACGGACACAGACCCGAAGTGGGACTTGAACCCTTAACCCTAAAATTCTCTACCAATGTGGTAGTGAAAGGAATCAGGTATAAAAGGGTGTGATGAGTGTGCCACATGTACGTCTTGCAAATGCACACTGTATACAATTCATCTAATTAAACATTAAAAACTTTTTTTTTTACATTATGAATAAAATCGTCGCCACCAGAAACTAAGCCATATTTTTGTACTATATTATGCATAGTCTTCTTATAATTGTTCTCATTTTGTCAGGCTGTTTTTACTGTCCTTTGAGGACTTTACCATCATCAAACACTTACTGTGATGTACACACTCTTGCCGGTTCCTGTGGGCCCCACAAAAATGGTGCACTTCTGGTGTGTGGTTAGCATCTCCATCAGAGTTGTATAGCGCACTGTATCTGCTGTGGGAACGATAATCTCATTGAACTGCACATCTTTGGGGATCGGTGGTGCCTGCTTCAGCTGCTCGATCCACAGCTCCCATCTGCCAGCACCCTGTCAAAACACAGGGAACAAACATTTATTTATTTACTAATGGACATTAGCATCTTATGCAGTTAATGAACCTAGACATGGGGTAAGAGACTCATTTGAAATCATAGACCACATTACAATCCAAATTGCAATTGCACAAACAAACAGCTTGTTCAAACCTTGTACTGAAATGGACCAAATATTCATTGTAGCTAGATACCTGTATGTAGGTAGAAGGTTGGCACTGTTGCCTTGCAACTCCAGGGTCTGGGTTAGATTCCCAGATAGATACTTTTGTTTCCTCACACCATCCAAAAACATGCAAATTATACTGTAAGAGTTTGTCCTGAATCTACACAAACTACAAACTAATAGAAAATACCTACATAGTTAACTTATTTAACTCGTTACTAATGAATTATTTCCTATCAGTAGCTAAGTTTAAGGCTCTTTAGTTTATTACTCTATTTTATTCTAAGAGACTAGCCCTTTTTAAAGGACAATTTTTTTCATGATATCGTCAAGAGTGAAAAAAAGAGAGAACAGCAATGACAGTTCAAAACTTCTAGGGCATTCATTTTATTTGTATAACAGTTAGTTCTGACTGAGCAATCTAATTGGATGAGAGGTATTCCAAAATGTGACCCCACTGGGTTGATTAACTACATGCATCACTCCGCATCCCATGTGCTCTACAGTCTTTAATTACACAAATTTGATATGATCACAATGTTACAGTAAACAGTATACATATGCATGTACTGTACTTTAAGTATACGAGTGACACACGTGCACTGAGACTGAGCATGGGAGACGATCACCCATAATCCCACAGCACGCGAGAGCGAAGAACCACTGGCTACTCATATTTCAAGACCTAGCTTTTTTATCAAGTTAAATTTAATTTGCTCGTCTCGCAAAACACTCATACATAAGGTTACTCACAATCCAAGGTTTCACTGTAAAATGCAACGGTTTCATTACAGGCAACATCCAAAAGGCTTTTCCCATCATGTCAGTGCTACTAACCTTTTTGATGAAGTAATAATCATAGAGAGACCCATCAGCAGGTAAGGGCACTGTGAGCTGCTTGCTGGGTGCTTCTATTTCCTCCAGGATGCCATGACTTGCTCTTGTCTTCTCAGACAGTGCACCTGTAAGCAGCTCCCTTGCTAGAGCATCAAACTTTACTCTCCCAGGCTCTGTGCAGCTGGCACCCACCGACCACACCAGGGAGAACACAAAAATACCCTAGCCAAGAGATAGAGGCAGATATAAGGAACCAAGTTAGTTTGACTTTCGTGTTTATTAAAATACTAGGAAACTTGGGTATACAGGGAGATCATGTGGAGTTCTGTGTACAACATGCTAGGCAGTACTTGTGTGGTTAGGGTTTTGAGGGAAGGTGTTCTTACCTCAAGCCAGGAGGACACATCTCTCTCACTCATGGTCTTCATATGGCTTGCATCATTAAACTCATCCATCATGCAATCCATCAGGCTCATTAGGGAGCGTGCAAGGTTGGCATCTGATGTCGGAGACAGCTCCTAATGTAGATCATAAAACAGAAAAAGCAAGAGGTCAGATCTCTCGATTATAAAAAAAAAAGTGGTGGAAGAATGCTTAAGGGTATCACCGACCCAAAAATGTAAAGATTAAACATTTATTTCCCTTGAAACTGGAAAGACTTCATAGTCTGAAACTAATATTCCAATGAGTCCTAATGATGTTCTTAAACATGTTTTCTCTAAAAAATTTTTTAAAAAAACGTGTAGGAAAATTTCCAGAAGGAAAAATGTTAGCAGTAATTAATGCGCAAAATTGCATGAGTACCTTGGTCCCTTTGCGTATGAGCTGCAGGCAGGGTGGCAGCATGCGGTCGAAAAGGTCGGTAACAAGGTCTTTCTGCACAAAGCTCAGTGTGGACGGCAAGGTGTTGAGCCAGGAGACCATTAACGGCCTCCAGCCCATCATATGAGGCTCCATGTAGATCATTCCACACCGAGACACCTGCACACAAACACCGCCAGTTGTCAAAATGTCACATTTAAAAGAACAAAATTGTCTTATTTTATTGATCATTTATTTGTCCTGTTATGTATTTTCTGCTGTGGGCTGTGACATGCTAATTGTTTATGTATTTCTTTCTTTCAGTTGGAAATAACAGTGGATTTCTTTTTCCACAACAACAGCGGTTTGACCATATTATTTAACATTATTTACCATACAAACAGCAAAGTACATATTTACACATAACATGCAATTTTTAATCAAACCTGAAACATTTTGCTGCTCAGCATTCTGAGACAACAGTTAATAAACACGGGAAATGATTAATAAACACAGGAAAGAGTCTCTTACCGTAGCAGGTGAAGCCACCTCCAGATCCATGGGTTCAAAAATGAGGCTCATTTGWGGAGACATYTGGATGATCTCACCGCTCATCAGGCACAGTTTCTTATTGTCATCAAGTACTGTGTTCATGTTCTCGATCCACACAGCATCCACAGGGCCATCAAAGATCAGCCACTTCCTGTCTGGAGTCTAAAGAGAGGAATGATAGTCTTATTGTTGGCCCAGCAAACTACTCTCATTGTTAAATCATAAATACATGAAGAGTCACGATAGATGGATTTCAATTTTGGTAATCTTGGGTATCAAGCAGTGAGTGATGTTCAGGAAAGTCTGTGAAACATTTGTAAGCACTTTTGTAAGAAATGCTTCTTCATAATACTTATTGAACTAAAAGACATCAAATATCATAACATAAGCCAATAATTTAATTCACAATAAAACATGGAGAAAATAACAAATGTTTAAATGGGGAAATATTACACTTTTATCCACTAAATAAACTTGTTATTAATCTTATGCCTGCTACAGGTCTCAAAAAAGGTGAAAGATTTTAAAAAGTTTCAGCCAAGTTAATTGACTTTAAAAGGGATGTCTTAGAGAGACAGAGTCTCTCAGAAGTAAAGATGGGCTGAGCCTCTCCAATCTGTGAAAGAGTGAGTAAAAACATTTGTGGAATCCTTAAAAAACATTACTCAACGTTAAATTGCAAATCTCATCATCTACAAGCACAACATCAAAAGATTCAGAGAAACAGCAGAGATCTCTGTTCGTAAGGGACGAGGCTGAAGATCTTTGTTGGAATGCAGTGATTTTCGGGCCCACAGGTGACACTACATCACTCATCGATGTGCTATGTGTTATTGACATAGACATTATAAAATGGGTCCAGGAATACTTCCAGAAACCACTGTTGGTAAACACAATCCGCTGTGCCATCTGCACATGCCAAATAAAGCTATATCATACAAAAAGGAAGGCAAGGCAAGTTTATTTGTATAGCACATTTCATACACAATGGTAATTCAAAGTGCTTTACATAAAAGAGAAGAAAATAATGATAAAATGAAATGGAAAATAATGGCAATAAAACTTATAAAAAAGTATAATAACTTTTAAAACTAATTAAAATATTATTTAAAATCAAAATAAAACAGTTAAAAAAAGAGTTTTAAGTCTAGATCTAAATGTGCTTAGTGTTTTTTGCACATCTGATCTCTTCTGGAAGCTGGTTCCAACTGCAAGCAGCATAATAACTAAAAGAGGACTCCCCTTGTTTTGTGTGAACCCTTGGTATTTCTAACTGACTTGATCCTAATGATCTGAGTGGTCTGTTAGGTTTATATTCACTGAGCATATCTGTAATGTATTTAAGTCTTAGGCCATTGAGTGATTTATAAACGAGTAAAAGTACTTTAAAACCTATCCTGAATATTACAGGAAGCCAGTGTAAGGACCCGAGGATGTGCTCAGATTTTCTGGTTCTAGTCAGAATTCTGGCAGCAACGTTCTGGATGAGCTGCAGCTGTTTAATGGACTTCTTGGGAAGGCCGGTGAGGAGGCCATTACAATAATCCACCCTGCTGGTGATAAAGGCATGGGCAAGTTTCTCCAAGTCGGGATTGGAGACAAAACGTCTAATTCTTGCAATGTTTTTGAGATGATAGTATGCTGAGTTAGTTACAGCTTTGACATGACTACTAAAACTAAGGTCTGTCTCCAGAATCACCCCAAGATTCTTAACTTGATTTTTAGTTGTTTGACCCCTAGAGTGAAGGTATGCATTCACCTTCAGAGCTTCATCTTTGTTTCCAAATGCAATGAGTTTTCTCCTTGTTTAACTGAAGAAAATTTTGAAGAAACATTTCATCAATGCATTGGCAGAGGGAGTCTATGGGGCTATAATCATTTGGAGATAAGGCTATGTAAAGCTGGTTATCATCAGCATAGCTATGATAGGCAATTTGGTTCTTTCTCCTTATCTGACTTAATGGGAGCATATACAGGCTAAACAGGAGCGGTGCAAGAATTGAGCCTTGTGGGACTCCACATCTCATGGATGTCCACTTAGAAGGGAGAGGTTATTATGTTAGTATCGGAGAACATAAGTCTAAGTATGACCTGAACCACTTGAGTACCATCCCAGAAAGCCAGTTTTCCAGTCTTTCTATTAGTATGTTATGATCGACAGTGTCAAACGCAGCGCTAAGATCTAGCAGTACCAACACTGATATTTTGCCAGAGTCAGAATTTAAACGAATATCATTTATTATCTTTATGAGCGCTGTCTCTGTACTGAGATGTGCTCGGAAGCGAGATTGAAAACTGTCCAGGTATCCATTTAAGTTTAAGTGGTTGTTCATCTGATAGAAAAACAACCTTTTCTATAATCTTGCCTATAAAAGGAAGGTTTGATATTGGTCTGTAGTTATTTAATATGGAATTATCAAGATTATTCTTTTTCAGAAGTGGCTTAACAACTGCAGTTTTCAGAGAGTTTGGAAAAGTCCCAGAAATGAGGTGTTCACCACATCTAAAAGATCTGTTTCCAAACATTTAAATACACTTTTGAGAAGCCATATGTGCACATGGTCCGAAAGTGCCATTGTGTTCTGTAGGCCAAGGGTTATTTAAAATAGACTGTTTCAAAGTGGAACAATGTTTCATAGTAAGGCGAGTCCAAACTTGACATTCTTGTTGGAAATCACAGACGCCATGCCCTCCAGGCTAAAGAGGAGGGAGACCTTCCAGGGTGTTCAGCTCAAAAGCCAGCATATCTGATGGTATGGGGTGCATAAGTGCATACGGTATGGGGAGCTGGCATGTTTTGGAAGGCACAATGAATGCTAAAAGGTATATAAAGTTTTTAGACGTCTATTTCAGGTAAGGCCAATTTCCGCAGGTCAATGCAAAACCACATACTGTACTGCAGCTATAATAACAGCATGACTTCGTAGTAGAAGAGTCCGGGTGCTGAATTGGCCTGCCTGCAGTCCAGACTTTTCACCTATAGAGTTATAGATCAAATTTGGCACATCAATAAAACGGAAGAAATATATCACAAATGGGAACAAATTCCAACACCAAAACTTCAGAAACTCACACTGTAACCCCAATGCCCAGACTTCAACCTATTCTGAAAAGAAGAGGAGATGCTACACCATGGAAAACATGCCCCTGTCCCAACTTTTTGAGACCTGTAGCAGGCATCAAATTTAAAATGCGCTCACTTTTCTCAGTTTAAACATTTTATGTTCTCTGTTTTATTGTGAAAAGAAATATTGGGTCATGTGAAATTCTTTTAGTTTTCATTTTATTCAAATTTTAAAAAAACATCCTAACCTTTCTGGAATTCGGGTTGTACAATAAAGGATCAGGACATCGTATTAAAATCTATAGTATTTTTAAAATAAATGTATGCCTTTCTGACATTTCATAACTTCCTTTTGTAAAATGCCCTATAATATTGTACCTGAGAGATGGCAAAGGCTCTGTAGCTCACAGCAAGTATGCCATCTGACCACTCATGAGAGACAGGGTCGAACTGACCATACAGCTGACCCATCGTGATAGACTTGGGATTGATAACAGTGATCAGAACTTTGTTTTCATCCATCAGACCCTAGAGAGAAGGAAAAAAAAAATCAATACATAATTTACCAACATTTCTGTTGAATTAAAGTTCAAATAAAATAAAAGATTGTTATTTTCCTTGTAATTGGCTGTTAAAATATCATTACTGTATATGCTACAATTCTTATGAAGGCGCCAATAATTCTGGAAGCGATATAACATATAAAGGATAATATACTGTATGTTATCTATTTTTTACTAAAGTATCCTAACCAGCACCACAATATTAAATTGTATGAATGTAATATAATAAAAAACAAAAAAACCACCTTTCTGTTCATTTTAAATTTAGCTGTGATGAAAGAGCAGCAAGATGTCACCTCGTCCTTCTGGGCACAAATAAAAAATAGAAGCATGTTACAGTACCTTTTCACAGACATCATGCAAGGCACCAGCGAGGACTCGATAGGCACACGTCTTCCCTCCGAATGGCTCGCCCACCATCATGAAGCCATGGCGCACTATCATCATCTCAAAAATCTGCAGGATCTTCTCTGTAAAGAAATCTGTCATCTGCAGGTTCATCTTCTCACAGTTCTCGCTGATGGCCTCCAGCAGGACAGTGTAGTCCGGTTTGGGAAGTGTTATACCAGGGAAAAGATCTGAAGTGATTCCCTACAGAAGATCAAAAGAACTTAAAATCTTAATTCTAGTGCTCACACAAAAGCATGAACTAAAAATTTATAGTAATTATTAAGCATCCCATTTTACTGTAGGTATTAATATAGCTGACTGCTATTTTAGCTAAGAGAGCTACTTGTTATACTTGATCATAAACTCTGTCAAAATCATACATGTTGGCATCTCTGTACAAGTGATGTACTGTATATTGATTTTAAACATGCTGATTCATATTTTACCTCAAACAGTGGCAGGTCATGGGCCAAAAACTTGGGAAGGTTAACATCGATGATGGACCTCAGCAGAAGGATGTCCTCGTTCTCGTCCGGATACTTAAGCTATGACATTTTAAACACATGGCAAGTATGTGAGAGAAAGAAAGAAGAAGAAATAGAAAAAGAAACAAATAGAAAGAAAAGGGCAAACTTGATTTGTTATCAGGAGGGAAAAATATTTGTTCCCCTGATAATTCAAAATCACTTTAAAGAAATGGTGTAGGAAGAGATTTTTGACAGAAGTATTACCATCTTATGAATATTAAGTAAGTTTTGGCCAAGAGATCTTTTGAACAGCCTGAATTTCTGATGAAGGTGGCTCACCTTTACATTTCCAGCGGCGGTGAGGACAGATTTGACGGCCCTCATACCGTAATCATAGTGGCTTTGAGAGGACAGCTGCTCGGAGCAGAGGCGGTACGTGGCCACAATCTTCCTCGAGAGTGGACGAGCGGTTACAAAACCACAAGAGTACAGCACGATCTCAGCGATCAGGGCGTAATCGGGCACCATCATGGCCACAGGGCGGAACAGGGCCTGATGCAAAGATTTATAAAAAAAAAAAAAAAAGGTGTGTCTTTTACATTGACTGCCATAAAGTACACACAAAATCTGCATTATAGAGAAGCGCATTTCTATTTAATAAGTTTGTCTGTCAAATTAATTTCCTTCTGAGCAAAAATTGTATTGTAAGATACTGAAATACATTTAGATAAAATATGATATTTACAGTGCAGTTAAAAGCCAGATTATATACTATCAAAGTGAAATGGGACATTCAAATAAATTAGTAAAATAATTTCTTGATTAATTATACACGTCATGCCTTTAAGTTATCGGGCAGTTCAGAGCGGCCAGCGTATCCAGGGTTCATAGTGATGAAAACAGCACAAGTCGGGTCGAGCCTCAACTCCGTCCCCTCAAACATCAGCATCTCGGAATGGTTTGCGATTCCTACACATAAACATACATTTCTTAAGACTTCTGTAGAGCTTTTAACAGACATAATGCTAATGGGCTAAAATATTTATTTGAATGAGTGCAAAATCAATCAATATAATATGTTTTACTGTCAATTTAATTATCAGATATTGTGATATCAAACATTCTCACTGCACAATGCTAGGATTAGGTTAGTCCATAATAGCATTTTAGTAGCATGTAAAAGATTTAAAATCATTACGAGTCACTGACAACAGTGCTGAAAGACACACCTGTAATGACAGTTCTCATTTAATAATGCCTTTTTGGCATTCTGTGAGTGCTCAGAACAGGACAAAGCATCACAGATGGTCCTCAAAGAGACCAACATTTTGAAAATATCAAAATAATTATATAACTTGATATCTAGACTAGAGTTGCATTTTCCGGCCCTATTCAGAGTGTACATGTGATCATATAAACTGAGATAGACACTCTGCACACCTCTCTGAATGGTGAAAATTTGTTGTGCCACCACAGACAGCACCTCCAGGTCAATACGGTTGAACTCGTCAAAGCATGCCCAAGCACCACAGGCTAGCAAGCCCTACAACAAGCAGATAAAATCCATGAGTTACAAATAAAATTAACCCCAAATGATTTTACTTTATTTGCTAACATGAAGGTCATTTTCACAAGCAGCTTTTTTTGTAGACCGAACACAACAAGATGTAATTGAAAAGACAATTCAGACTTCAGGTAAATGTCACTGACCTTGAAGAACTTTCCAAGGGCAATGTAGTCAAGGCCATCAGAGCAGTTGAAGACCACACACTGCTTAGCTACAGCCTTGGCCAGATCTTTAGTAGTCTCGGTCTTGCCTGTACCTGCTGGGCCTTCAGGAGCTCCTCCTAAATGCAGGTTCAGCGCTCCAAAAAGGGTTCTAGGGACAAAGACAAGCACAGCTGTAATCTGGCAAGATGATTGAAAATTAACTAAATATATAACCTTCATCAGGTTCTCATTTATTTTAAAAAGTATAAATATTTATCATCAAAGTCAATTTGGGAATGCCAGTTAGCCTAAGCTACATGTCTTTGGACTGTGGGAGGAAACCGGAGTACCCGGAGGAAACCCACCAAGCACGGCGAGAACATGCAAACTCCATGCACACAGAGACAGGAATTGAGGCTTATGGGAATCGAACCTGGTGCAAGGCGACAGTGCTAACCACTACACCACCATGCTGCCATACAGAAATACAAGTACAGAGGAATGTGGAGGACAAACCACTGCAGTGTGTTTATTAATAATTTAGCATACAGTTGTTCTGACCTGTAGCAGCGATCTGTGAGAGGGGTGATGACAAGACGAGGTGTGTTACCCAGGTACTCGTAGCCATAAGCCAGGCCAGCGTTAATCATTTTGGTCTGGAGTTGGTCCTCCTGCAAAAGTAAAGGGAAATATTGAAACGACAAGACTGCCCTTTCGCACATTTGCCACACTTGGATCATAATATGGGGAGAAATAAGGCCCAAGATGATATCAAAAATGTTATTTCAAAGTGATTTTTTTTTTTATTGCTGATTTAAGAAAGACACAATACTTTCTCTCAGGATATACAGATTATACACACACTCACCTCCCAGTAATAACGCAGCTGGCTGAGCCACTCAAAGTTGTTCTCGTCATCTACACCCTGCTGGACAAGCGAGGCCAAGACATCACGTGCGTGCACATCCAACACCACCAGCGCTCCCAGAGTCACTCGGTTCTGTTTGGACAGTTTCCCACGCACTAACCCCACTATGTCCTCGATCTGTTTGTTGTTCTGATCCAAATAAGCCTTCAGAGCCTAAGAAAGAAATGAGCAGAAGACATAAAACTGAATTCTATACTTATACTTAAAGGAAAATACTAAAGGCACTAAGTCGATATTATAACAGTTTAAAGCCTATTTACGTTAGTGGCTCTCGTTTAATTCTAGGTGGGTCAAGATAATGATAAAGAATTATAAATCAAGGGGTACTTTATAGATGTTATATTTTTCTGCTTCATTTTTGTTAAACAATTAATGGCATGGTGAAAAGAAAATAATATGTTGTTTGTCTGAGTTTGTATTTACCTAATACTAAGACTAACTACAATAAGAATATTTTGATTACATTTGGTATAATAATAATAGAATAATCACCCCTTTAAAATAATCACATTTTGCTGCCTGAAATGTATACAGGTTTTCAAGCTGTATTTCCTCAGTGAAACTTTTAACACATACTGTAAGTAAAAAAAAAAGAATACCAAAATGCCAGAGAAAAGTTTATTAATTAATTAAAGATATGTAATTAATAAATTATTTTTTCTCTGACATTTTTTTAACATCCAAGTAATAAAAGATGTATACAGTGGAACCTCGGATTGCGAGTAATGTGGATTACGAGTGTTCCGCAAGCCGAGCAAAGATTTTTAATAAATTTTGAATCGGAAAACGAGCAATTATTAGTTTACGAGCGCCGAATATCATGTATCACGCATGCGACTCTTATTTTAACACCGAGCGTCACTCTCTCACCTCCCGCCCCCACGGCTTCGCATACACACAGAAACTCTGCTCGTCTCTTATGCGTGTGCGCTCATAATTTGACAACGACGCACACACCCACACACACAGACGCTCTTTCGCCTTTTCACCCCTTCCCCGGCTTCACAAACACACAGAAACGCTGCTCTGTCGCGATTCTTTTCAAAGGTAAGGTGCTGATTCATTTGTTTGTTTGTTTTTTTTACTTTACAGCAGTGATTCCCTTAGTATGCACTCACGCCAGTCTCAGAGATTTCTTTTTTACCTGTTAAAACGGTGTTTCCGTGTTTAGGGGTGTGTCCGTTTGTTGTGAAACTTAAGTGATTCCTTTAGTATGCGCTCATGCCAGTGTTGCTTTTTTCTGTTAAAACGGTGTTTCCGCTGTGTTTATGCGTTTGTTGTGAAACTTAAAAAGTGAGTCTGTTAATATGTGCTCATGTCAGTGTCAGAGAGATTTCTTTTTTTCCTGTTATAACAGTGTTTCCGTTGTGTGTGTGTGTGTGTGTGTGTGTGTGTTTGTTGTGAAACTTAAAAAGCAAGGTGGGGAGAGGGAGGAGGAGTGTTACTGTGTAAAACGAGGCAAAGGAAGGGGCTAATTCCACCCACACACACACACACACCCAACGGAAACACTTATCTGTCAGGATTTATTTGTACTTTTTTATTAAAGATAAAATGCAGATTAATTTGTTTTATTTTCATTTTCTAGATTGTATTAATTATTTTTATGTATTTATTTTTTGGGGCTGTGGAACGAATAATTTGAGTTTTCATTATTTCTTATGGGAAATGATGATTTGGTTTACAAGTGTTTTGGACAACGAGTCCACTTCCGGAACGAATTATGCTCATAATCCAAGGTTCCACTGTGTATATATATATACAGTCAAGCTCTAAATTATTCATACCTCTGACAAATTCTGACTTAAAGTTACTTTTATTCAACCAGCAAGTTTTTTTTTTTTTTGCCCAAACTGTTCTAAAGCATCCTAATTGCCCTAATTTATTGGAAACAGCTGTTTTAATCAACTCACCAGGTGAAACCCAG